>MU376164.1:370094-392386 GCA_022495205.1 Hypoxylon sp. FL1150
CCGCCCCCCCCGCCCCCCCCCGCCCGCGTGGTCCGCAGCCGCTGACGCGACGGTGGCCGTAGGGCAGAAAACGGACGAGCTGGTGTGGATCGGTGGCCGGACGCCCTGATTAGGGCTGTCAGTGTGCTTGTGAATGTCCAAACGTTAATAGAAAATCCTAGGAGACGAAGTTTTGAATCCCTTCGCTTGCTTATTAATCCTGAATCCTGCTATTACCGAACGAAGATATTGAGGTAAGGTTAGCGTTAGTTAGGTGAAGGAGTAAGGAGTGTCTGTAGGATGCACGTCTCAGCCCTCGACGCCGGACTTGATTTCCTATCTAAAAGGTACCTAAGGTATGTCCACGTTTCCGTCATTAGCTTTATCCCTGGCCCGTGAGACCCGCTCTAGTTCTTAAGATCGATGCTTTACTTCAGGACCGGTTGAGTGTTGGAGGATTTCCTGCTGTTCGATTAAATTCCGGAGTAGGTAGATACAAAGGACTTTGTTATTCCAATACAGCTACTAAATCGAAAATCAGCCATTCAAAATTTCAAAAAAGTGTCGACCAAGGGGGTTTTGTTTGGTTTGAAAATGTGGTATGATCTGAGTTTCATAAACTGCTCAGATATGCTCGTCTGCTCGAACTGGATTGAATTAAAAAAAAAAAAAAAAAACCTATAATAATAAGGATGATAACATATAAAGAATAAGTGAAATAGCAAGTACCATCCATATATGCTATGATCATTGTCGGAGCCCAGCTTTCGACGCAATAAGCTCTTAGAAGCTCCCGGGGTATCTACCATCAAATTCAGTGTCGTCAAAGTCCGCATAGGCGCTTCGCTCGCCCTTATTCAACTAGCATTTCTATTCACTTCTTCAAAACGCTCTTAGTGAGTTCTCCGTAGAGCACGTATCCTATATTCCTCTCTCCAGTTTGTCCTCACCCACGGCAATTACTCGACTAGTTTTGGTATCAAGTCTGCCCGATATCCTGGGGCTTATATCCTGCCGTGGTGATTGTGAATATCTTTTCATCTTTGTAATAATGAGGGTGAGCTGCGGGGCTTGTCGCTCAATTTTGTCGACCATTGTCTCCCTAGCAAGCCCAATTAGCTACTGTGGGCTTCGTTGTCAACTTCGTCGGAGTGCCGAGAATGCCTCTGGAGCGCCCAAAGGCGGGAAGCCGTCCAAGCCCAGAGACCCAACATTATATCCACGAATTAAGTGAGGCAACTTGTATCACTTTATCTTTTTCTTGCCGCCGTTGAGATCGTAGTAATACCGAAATCGACGTGATAGACTACGTTAGCATAAAGGTGGCGCCGTCCCAGGTGATACATGTTCCACTTCGGTTGGTTGTGGGAATGGTGCAAGCTTCAAACATCATAGGTGGGTTGAATTATACTACGGAAATGGTCAGTTACTTGAGCCTCTTCAAAACAATATCAGAATTGGCACTTACCATTATCATTGTAGCAAATGCCACAATACCCCCCTAGCGGTCATGTCTTATACATGAACCACCCGACCTCAGGCTGTATGGTATCATTCCCGGCACTCCTCCGAACTGGTGCCGCCTCCTTAGATCGGAACACCCTAATTGCCACCGAGCCGGCGACCATCTCGGTGGGGATCTCGACGCCTTCCTTGAGCAGCGTCACCGGCACTTTGGTAAATCCGCTGGGCATCTGGCCTCTTGTGAGCCGGACCTCGTGACCCGGCTTCGACCCGTGCAGACATCTGCCGTTCTCGTCCCAAAAGCAGAACGACGTGATCCAACCCGAGTACGTCGTGGTGCCGCTGCCGTTGGGCACGTGCTCGTCGCAGATTCCCTGCCAGAACCGCCTCACCGGCTCGCTCTCCCGGTCTCTGAAGCTCGCGACGAACCCGTCGAGGACCGGCCGCAGCAGCCGCAGCCAACGCGACGGCTCCGAGCCGAAAGTCGCCAGTCGTTCTACTCGGTCCCTGATCTTGATCCAGTCGCTCTCTTCGCCGAGCAGGGTCGCGGACGGGATCCCGCACCTCGTTCCCCAGCTGTACGTGAAGTACTTCTGCATCGTGCCCAGGAAGACGACGCTGGCGACGGCCTGGTCGACCTTGGTCGTGGTCGTGAAGGCCGGCAGCACCCACTGCTGCAGACACTCGTCCTTGAGGTTCGCCTGCATGACCTTGGTCATGGCGTACGCCATCTTCCCGTGGTCGGCGCCATCGAGGTCGACGTCGATATGCAGCTCCCGGCGACCCTCGTGGCCGCAGAAGTGCTCGCGCAGCTCCTCGGAGCGCGCGTTGACGAAGGCGCTGAGCTGCGTCAGGATAGCGAGCCAGACGTCCTCGGGCCGGATCGCCAAGCAGTGGTGCTCGTTGTACGCCTCGACGCAGGCGTGAACGAGCCCGTTCTTGGTGGCGAACTTGTTGTCCTTCCTCTCGATCCCGGCAAACGAGCTCTGGACCAGCTGTCTGGCGCGCGGCGGGCTGGTGCGCGTGTCGTCGGTTAGCGTGTAATGCAGCAGGATGTCGGGCGAGGATGCCAGCCTGTACTTGCGACCTGCCCAGGATGTCGACCCGTGATCTGACGGCCTGACTGTGACGGGCATGTCAGGCGAATGAGAGCGGCGCTACATTTGAAACTTACAACACATACACGCCCGCGAAGACGATTGATAAAAAAGGGAGAGGCAGGATAGGGAAAAAAGAAAAAAAAGATTGGCCAAATTCGACAAAAGAGAACGTTGGAAGAGGCGGCAAATATGCTTTTGGTTCTAGAATGTGATGAACGGGAACAGCACATCCGGCTGAAATATCGGGTCTATCACCGAGAAACCTTCCTTTTCGTACACCTACCCAAGTACAAGTATTTTACCCTTAGCCCTTAACCAACCAATGACCTTCCCTCCACAAAGGGACGCTCCGAATTAGGCAGCCGGTGGAAGAGAGTGTGCAAGCAGGCTCCTGGAGGTGTAATTGGCCCACGTGCGAATTGTTCGGGTGACGCCAAGCGCGGCCTAGGCCGTGTAGGGCGACCGAGACGTGATGTAGGCTACGCTGGAAATGGTACGGATTGGCCGCGGCAATGCCCCGAAAGCCACCAGGACGTCCACTCACATTCACGAAACGCCGCTCTTCCTCTGTTGAAGACCCTTTTGGCCCGTTGATACCGAAGCAAGCCGGGCCACCAAAATTTCCCCTTTCTTGCCGAAACACGCACAGAGCGCAAAGATGGTGAGATTAAACATGTGCTCGGTAAAGCTCAAGATGTCGCGTTGGAGACTCTGATTTGCTGGATCTCTAACTTCTCCATTGCCGACTGGGAAGCGATGCGACGATGGATGAGTCCTAGGATGAGACAACAAAGCCAGCCCAGATGATGCTAGATTCTGGGGCGCAGCTTGTAATACAACCGACCGTGGCGGGATCTGATAAAAACTGTTGGTCAGAAGTCCCAGATTTGATAATGTCGTCTCACTATATTCTGAACACGTCTCACGCAGACATCGACTGAGGATTCTGCGGCTCAGGAAGAATGTCCCCGGTGCTCAGGACAAATCCGCCGAACCTGCCCTTAAACTAGCAGGTCTCGCGGCGGAGTCGTCATTGGCCAAGGGATGATCTTTCGGTATGTAATAAAGTCTGCAACGTTCCTTCAAACCTAGACCCGGCTGAGGTATCCGTTCCACGTGTCGAGGTGACCTACAAGCTAGCTACTTACTGCTTTAGGTACCAGGAGAGCGCGCTTCTCGGTTGGATAGCGGCCGGCAAGAAGTTTTCTCTTAGGCAATAGTTCTATAACTCTCCCAACACGGCCCCGGTGATATGCCGGTGTCGTTCTAAGACCTGCAGTGCAAACCACGGAAGACGACAGTCGGCCCGGCTAGCTTCGCTACGAAGACCGACACTAGGAGCGACCCAGGCGCGTAAATCTCTGTCCTCGTATTGGGAGAAATGCGTCTGCGAAATAGATAAGGTGCCTCGGTAGTGAAGCGATTTTGGACTTTGAAGGTCACGGCCAAAAAAAAAGTTGTTCATTTTCTGGGACTCATCCTTGGCGATCGTGCATATTTGGCAACCGGGGGCGAGCAACCTTCCCTGAGCGCCGGATGGAGTTCCGAAGCCTTTGATAGAGTAAGCCTGTGAAAGTCGTACAATAATGGTATTATTAGCAATTTCTGAATCCTGTGGTATGGCACTTCATAGTTATCCACGTGTCGTCGTTCATTCGGGCGTTCACCCTCCAAGATCAATCAGTAGGGTAAGTAGCCGAACTGATAGGCCTAGAGGATCGTAGTATCCACCATCTCCGAGGAGTTATGGCTTGTCGGCTGAGTGGAGAGCGAAAAGGGCCCGCGGTCTGACTAATAGAGATGTGTATGGGATCATCTTGACACATAGTCAATACACCGGGGTTGCCAATAAGGTAACTCTGATGCGATGACGGAATAGCATCCATGGAGAATGGCGAAGAAGAAGCTATAAGGCTGGAGAATTGGACCCACTGTGAGGCCGCCCGGTCCGCGACGGCTCGGTACAGTAGTCCCGTTCCGTATCTCGGTGTGGACTGTCTCCAGACTAGCGGGTCGAAGAAGTCATGATACCAGATCATCCCATACATGGGCTCAGGCGTATGCCCGCGGCACAACGACACGCCTCGTGGCGCTAGGAGGTCCCAACGGCAACAATTGCCTCTTCCATCGTTGTTCTTGATTAATAGCCCCTACGACTAACGTTAGTGGGTAGTTTACCGGTGACGCTTAAGTACCTAGTATTCCCCGATAAACTAGAAAGAAATTGATGTATATACCTTGTTGTTGAAAAAGTTCAAAAGCCCCTCCAGCAAATTTAGGTGTGTCGCACCTTCTGTGCTTGTACCTTCTATCAATCATTCCCATTATATCGCTGCCTTTGTGAGTGGTGACATGATGTGAATACATTGCATATGCAATATGACTGCTTAGTCTCTTACACCGCCTATAGACATAATCTCATAATTCATCGTGACAGGAGGGAGACATCACGGAATTATCCACATCTCAATGTTCATTATTACACTTTTAAATGGTATTCCTACGCGAGTATCCTTTTCTGGGTACCCAAGATTTAGCTAGGTATCAGAAGAGGCTCTAAACACACACTATATCTATTCCACCCACCTACAGTAATCCCTCACACGCCGCTCCACTTCCCAAACTTCTTATAGTCCGCGAACAAACTCCGGAACACCGCGCGGCCGTTCGCGTCCAGCGACTCGTTGAGCACCCTACGGCACCCCTGCGGCGTCACGTCCAGCACCGAGTAGATTCCCGGCTCCAGCGCCTTCCGGACGTCCCGCGGCACCGCCGTTGCCTCTTCGAGCTGCAGCTTGATGTACAGCTCCACGACGGCGAACATGTCCTGGCCCGCCGCCCGCTTCGCCGCGTCCGTCGCCGAGTCCAGCCCGCTCGACCGCCCGCGCGCCACCGACGCCGCGCTCGGTTCGCAGATGAGCGTGAGGAGGCGCGCGAACCGTTCTGCGTGCCGGGCCTGCAGCCGCGACGTGAGCCACGGCGGATGCTGGGTCGCCTGCGAAGACGACGCTCTTGTCGTGGAGGAAGAGCTGGGGTCTGCGAGCAGGGTGGTGAGGAGTGCGCGCAGGGCGGTAAGCAGGATGGGGAAGTGTCCTCTCAGCCGAAGTCGGTGTCGCTTAAGCACGAGTGCTACGAGTTTGTATAGCTTGTCGTAGATTTCGCCCGCCGCTTTAGGGGTGTGGATTTTGGGGCCCGACGGTGAACACACATGAACGACGCTGCTTAGGGTTGTCTCGATGTTGAACTGAGTCATCGAGTTGGCGTGCTTGTCAAGCAGCAGTAGTAATGTGTCCGATAGATACTTGAAATGTCTTAGTGACTCCGCCCGGCTTAGAAGAGATGCAAGCCGATTATGAACAGCCGCTAAATCATGGGTAGCTTGAGTGACACCATTAGAAGGCCCTATGACATGATTAGAGGAGGTTCAACACATTGGATGCAAGAGGAACTAACCCGAAAACAGTTCGATAAGCCTCTTGACTGCTAATAGGGGCCCAATAGACTCGGTAGTAAGGTTAGCGCGGTCAACCAGCTCATTGAGTAAGTGACTTCTGGCGGCCTCGTCTCTGGTTTTAACGAAGGCATCCACCAAGTCGTACACCTGGTCTTCGTCCACTATCCGAGATGACTGCTCTAGCTGTGCTAATAAGGTAGCGGTGTCATATCGGCTTGCGCAGTTTCTTAGAAGGAATTCTCGCAACTTCCAACCAACATCAATCTCATCCGATACATACGAACCGCCCATCTTTTCTAGTTGGGAGATTGTATCCGTTGAAAGTTCAATGGTCTTGCCACCGCGAATTGCATTAACACATTTTGCTCCGCTCAACGTGAGAGAGAACAAAAGTAATGATTCGACGTATCCGGTTTTGCCTAATAGTTCAGACTCAGAAGCAAACGTAGACAGATTGGTTTGCACCATCTGTGCCAGCTTCTCGGCGATTTCGTCGAAATCGATTGTGGAATTATGTGGCTTACTTGTAGCCGGGTTATATAGTGCGGAGACCAGGCCCTTTGCTATTAGCATCAGAGGAACTGCGTAGACCGACTCGGTTGGCCCGAGATCCTTTACGAAATTAAAAGCATCTGATAAATATGATTGTGAAGGTCCATCAGCGCTGGCGGCCATTTGCCTAGAGAAATGTCAGTTCCGGGAGGCGCATATAGGTGAGTATGTTCTGTTACCAACCTCAACGTCAAGTCGACGAGTTTTTCGATCAAACTGAGGACGGTCTTGTCGGGTTCTACCATGTAGCAAGAGAGATAGACCAGATCGTTGAATTCCATATCCTAATAGACCAGTCATTATTGACTCCTCAATCATACGGCTTAGGGGCTTACCTCGTAAAATGTCGGCTGTTGCATCACTTTGATCAACAACCTGAGTACGGCTACCACATACTGCTGATCTTTGGAGGTGCGATCGGTTATTACCGACCTCCATTTCTTCCACGAAGACATGATGCGTTTTCGACGTCCTTTCGTGAAGGCCCCTTGCGGAAATTCCAGAAGAATTGAAAGTAGTGAGAGACTTTGAGGTTGGATCCAGCCTGACTGAGCCTCTGCACTGTCAATTGCGTCGAGTGGCCGCGATATGAGGGCGTCCACTAGTGACTCCTCATCCTCAGAGTCAAAATTCTGCAGAAGTAGCCGTAGAAGACTATCATTTTGCGCATCGCCTCCAACCGTAAACCGTTGTCCAACATGCCAGAATAGATCTACGACAAGATCTCGGAGGTCATTGGCTTCTTGACTACGTAATTCGGTAAGCCTTGGTAAGAAACGAAACACATAGTCTATGTAAGGCTTCAGTGTAGACAAATCGTTCTTAGCTTTCACTTCGGAAGTGAGTCGTTCGACAAACGAACATGCTCGTCTTGCCAAATCCGCTGCGTGTTTACTTCCAGGGTGATTGGCTAGCCATAGTTTGTGGTAACAGATAAATGCCTCCAGAGTCTCAGGATCCTCTAGAGCGCCTTTCTTCAAGATGCGGTGGAGAGTGGACTTCAACTCTGACCGAAGTCGATTGACTTCGTTAGACGTTTCCCAGGAAGCCATCCTACCAGCGATGCACCACCTCAGCGACAAAATTGTGGACGAGAGGTTTTCATAGGTTTTGCCTTCGAATACCTTTGAGAAAATGACTGGATCGGCAACCTTAATGAATTCTTCTTCAGCGACTCCCGCAGAGATTCCGTCAAGGACAATCAAGCGTGCTCCACTGTCGTCATCCAGTGATTCAAGACTCTCCAAGACACGAAGTAGTTGTGTGCTAGTCAATGCACTTTGCACAAGGCTGGCAAGTCGCTCCCGGATTCTAGGATCGACCCAGATCATTTGATCTAACAAGTTGGGGGTGGACTCGCAAAGTAGATCATACCATTTTTTGATAAATCCTGCAAGGTTTCGTGCTTTCGCATAAGCATCCTCGAGAGGAAGAATGACCTTGGTGACAATGGTTTCTTTCGTCGCGGAATCTTGATTTGAGGGGTCGCTAATTCTGTCGAACGTAATCTCCAGCAAGGTATGCTCCACGAGGAACACGTCGGGATCGCAAGCAACGATTTTAGCGATTAGATTCCAGTCAACTTCACCCGGTCTAATTCCGTGACTCTTGCAAAGGGTCCGGAGCGTTGTCGTATCGGGAACGGAATTGGCTTGGATGGCTATATCTAGCATCTGCGTGACAACTTGGTTCAGATACGGAGTGTCAAGGGACTTAACGGCATCGATAAAAGTTTGGAAAGCGCTCCGAGCCCACGCAGAGTGCTCGGCTTTGGACTTTGGATCACTCGAATCTCGCGGAGTTCTGGCCGCTACATCCCACATGACAAGGACTGAACCGCCAAGATTTCTCTTCGTGGCATCCAATGCGGTCTGCAGCACGTTAACATTGCCATCTGCCACAAATGCGTGTCTTGCCGGGCGGATCAAGTACGCGCCCAACAATCGCTCGAGTTGGCGAATCCAACGTTCCTTAACAGCCTGGCTAGTCACTATTACAGGTGCGACATCGAGTATACCACGAAGCCTTGTAAGGATGGAGCAGACCGGTACACACATATGCCTGGCAAACTCAATGCTGTCGTCCTTATTGTGGGGGCGGAGGTTCCAGAGGGAAGCAATAATTTCAACCCATGATTTTTGGTACCGAGAAATGCCAGATTCGAGTACGCTCAGCGCCCGGTCGCATGTCAGGATTAATCCTGCAGCGATATCCCTAGTCTCTTCATTAGACGAAGAGAAAAGTGATTTGATGTGTTCAGCCCCAACTCTTCGTTCCGGGACATTAGGGGCCGCGCGACGGTCTCCCTGGTTGAAAAGGCTATCTAGAGCCGCGAAAACCGCAGTCGCCGACTTTATGCAGCCTTGCGGAGTACGAAGTTCGTCAATATCAGAAGGGAACTCGTTGTCCCTCTTCCTCTTCCTCTTCCTTGGTTTCTCCGGCTCAACCCCGTTCGTCTGGACTGCCGAGACAGCAGGTTTTTTTTGGGCTGTAGTGATATCGCCGACGGTCTTCCGCAGAACGGAGACGAAACGAAGAGAGGCGAGAGACCTTCCAAGAGTTTGCGACGGGATCTTAGGGAAGACATGGCTCAAGATAGACCAGGTAAGAGGGTATCGTCGGACTTGTTCGGCATCTTCCGTAGTGCCGCTCATATGTTTAAATAGCCATCGCAGTATATTCTCCTCAACAGCATGGAGTCTCGTATTCTTCGTCGCCGATAGAAGATCCCAGATTCTTTGGATTTTGTCGGGCAATGCGATCGTGTTATCTTCGTCGAGGGACCTAACAGCTTTGATCAAAGCAAGCCGGCGCGACTACACAGGTATCAGGTATTAATTTCTAGTTGCAATTGCTTCACATGAAACAACACACTTTCGTGACTTACACCGGAATCACTAACCACCTCCATTGTGGGACTGTAGATGACCAGCCAGCAGCATTGTCAAGCACCAAAGCATCCACTACAAACGGGTGTTATGTGTTATTACAACACATTTGATGAAGCTCTCAACTTTTTTTTCCCGTAAAGCTCCCCAGCTCCCCGCGGCCTCCAAAAATCGAAATTCTGCCATTCGCGCTAACCGGATACAATCATATGCGTTCACCGCCTTCGGATTAGTGCAAGACAGCTCCGTCGTCCATCGATGCGATTTCGATTTGATTGCTGCCCGTGCCGAAAAGGAACAAGGAGTACCTATAGTTCCATTTGAAGTGACGACATCACCAACCCACCATTTACCTCTGATAATCCGTCCCATTCTTAAAAGGTGTGAAGTGAAGAAGCTAATGAACCCTCAATTGAAGTTAACCCATTCCTTTAGTGTCCGCCACCATGTCTGAAACCTCGGTTCCTCCGCCGCCCAGCACGGTCTCGCGACCCGTGAGCGAGGCACTATTAAACGAGAAGGTACAGCATAGTTTGGTCCGGCTGCGCAATCGCTGCCTCGTCTTGGTTCTGTGACGGTAGCTAATACACGAAAATTTACAGTGGGACCGCTGCATCTCCAACATGCTCATAAAGTCAACATTGGGCCTCGGTTTCGGCGTCGTTTTCTCAGTCCTCCTATTCCGACGAAGAGCGTGGCCAGCATTTGTGGGAGTGGGTTTCGGTGCTGGAAGGGCATACGAGGAGTGCAACTGGAGCCTGAAGCAGGCATCGCAAGAACTGAAGAGAAAAGCATAAGAGTTTACCATTGGCAAAACCACACGACAGCTCCGCCAAGGGGATATCTCGACGAAAAGAAGAGAACTACAATTCGCGAGCGATGTATACTTGTACAACAGCAGCACCAACCAATAGACGGGAATAATTAGATCCGGAATTCAACGCTAAATTCGCTTATTTCTTATGCATGGGAGAAGGCGGTTGTTCTGGGGATGCTCTGTACCTATATCAAACGTCCTAGGAAAACCCCATCCGTATGGAATTCGAGTAACATTGACAGAGACCCTAGCAGGTTGTTTCTAGTCCAAACGCCTGTCCGTTCCATGCTGGAAGGCCCGATGCTTTACTAATAATAACAAGCTTCAGAGCTCGTCTTCAATGTCCACCGATCCTAGAAATCGGCGAAGGAAACGCTGTCGACTTCCGCGCCGAGTCCTCTGTTCCTCCCTTAAGCAGGTAGAACAGCCATGGTCCGGTGTCTCTGATGTAAAAAAGAGTCGCCTGCCGTGATTCCAAACCCTTCCATATTGCCACCCACAGCCGCTTCCTCATCCATGGGAGGAGGCAAGGACGACTTCCTACCTATGGAACCTATGTCCCTCTTGAGTCCGATGGCAATGTTAATGCTGTTCCGTCGTGCTGACTTGATGAAACCGCCCGCTGCCACAACCCCCCCGCCATATAGAAGTGAGCGGCTCGCCACTGGGGGGTGCGACTCGAATGGCTCGAACCTTACGGCGGCGCCCTCTGGATCTGCGCCTTGATTCTTCGCCGTTCGTCCGAAAAGACCGACGCTAGTCCGTATGGCAACCACGAAAAGCCAGCCCATGACCAGGAAAAGGAAACATGTTCCCAGAGCTAGGCCGTAAATTTCGCTGTTTCTAGCAGGTCCAGGTACCTGGATTGAGGGACGTTGATCAGGGAGCTGATTATGCTCCGCGACACATCCTGACCCTGAATTCTGAGAGCAGATCGGCTGTTGCGTGGCTGCTTGGTAATTGTCAACGACAGAGGTTTTAGTGTACGTGGTGGTGAACGTGCGGGACCGCATATTGTCTCGACTTTTGCGGCTATCCCGACCTTCGGCTCTCCTCTTACTGGGCTGGCTTATTTTCGTGCCGCGGTCTTGGAACCTTGTTGGATGCGCGTGTTGAAGTCTCCTGTGTTTTCTCATTGTTATTTTCAAGTTCTGCAACGTAGATGGAAGCACCTTCCCCTTACTGTTTAGAGTTGCGAGAGTGATATCGAGCGCCGGTTTGAAATGCAGCGGAGGTTGAGTAAAAAATAGTCAGATGGATATAGACCTACTTCATAGTTACACGAGCCGATGAAATATCCAGACTGATGAAGTGTCGCACTGAGCCCAATTGAAAGTCTAACGATGTTTTCTAACGGGAGGTAACGTTAGGGAAGCACAGGTCAGGAGTGCTTGGGGACGGAGTCAAGCCAGGTCATCGGTCGTGCCGGCTTCGTATTAAACCCTATACTTTAAGCTGCTCTTGCCACATGCAAACGAAAAGGGCCCATATGTACGGAGATGTATCACTGTCACAGCCAAGTCAGGAACGAACATCTACCTACCTAGGTACATATGTTTCTCGAAACAGAACCAGCAAAAAATTCTCTAGAAATCACAACAGAAATCACGGCTGGACCGAGTTGAAGGCAACATTAGACGGCATCGGATTGCAGGCTCCAATGAAGGCGACACTACAGTATACCTCCTGAGTCAATCCGAATCACGAAGTGTCAATTGGAGTGAAATCGTCATCATAGACACATGGTTGATCTGGCATTAGCTGGCGTCAGTGCAACCAAGCCAAAGTCTTACAAGTGAACAAACCATCAACGTCAACGTATTCCGCAGTGACTATATCATTAGCTGCTAGTGGTTGGGTTGGGGAAAGAATGGGACCTAGAAGAAGCTTATCTATATTCATGTCCTTAATTTCTTCGTAAACTTATCCATCGGCCCTGTAGTGACAGTGCTATGGCTTCTTGCGTGTTTACCTGTTTTTACACCCCCTTCCTTCTTATGGTCAGCGTCATCCGCGTGCTCTCCATCGTCGTCACTTCCTCCATCGAGACCTTCCATCTCGGTTTCTCCCGCCTTTTCAAACAACTCCTTCCACGTCCCATCTTTGACCTTATCATCATTTCCATATAAACCAATAGAGTACGCTCTCTTCATAGCAGTGATACACACGCTTCTCCTCTCTCCGAAGTCGAACATGGGAGCCGGATACACCCCATCATTTTCATTGTCGAGGCCATCGCCCTCGATCTTCACCCCGGCTTTATCAAGTGCCCCTATACTAGCTTTCCACGGCTCGTATATAAATCTTTCATCCAGGTTTTTCAACTCTGGTACCCACCTCCGTATAAACTCGCCCTTCTTATCCCACTTCTGTCCGAAGGCGACTGGGCTATAGCAGCGATAATACTGGGAATAGAACGCGGTGCAGCTTAGCCATTGCCAGTTACCCGCGTTGCATGCTGGTTCGTGGTCGATCAGCCACTCCTCGAAGACATCAGCGCCTCGCTCCCAGTGCACGTAGCAGCCGCCCCTGGTGAGGAAACAAGCCACCATGTGACGGCCCAAGTGGTGAATCCAGCCCTCGGCGCGTAGTTGGCGCATCAGAGCGTCGACGAAGGGGAACCCTGTCACGCCGGCCTTCCAACGCAGAAACCACTTCTCTGCCTGCGGCGAATCAACGTGATAGTCGCCGCTTATCGCGATATCGCCCACGTTCGTGGACTCTACCTTTGAAGGAAGATGCCACGGGATGAAGCGGCAATGCGCATTGTTTAGGGTCTGGACTGTAATGATCAAAAGTCAGAAACCCGCTTATGAAAAGGGGTTAGAGATCGCTTGAAGGATTTTCTCACTGAACGGTACACCGATCGCGGCTTGTGCTGCGAAGTACATATCTCGGAATAGCAGCTGACCCGTTAAGCTTTCAGGCGGCGTGGAGGCCTTCTTGCCGTATTTCTCTACGAGGTCTTGCGCGCGCCAATAAAACAGGCGCGGCGAGAGACTGCCGAAATGCAAGAAAGGGGACATGAGAGTTGTCGACTGCGGTTCAAACGCCGCGGGGCTAGTTTTCGGCTTCTGGAAGGTGGCGGCATACTCTTCATCCGAGAAGATTTCCTCTAGCATCTTTAGAGCAAGAATCTCGCCCCCACGATGCGGCGTGGTGGGTTCTGCATCTGAAAAACCGAGCTCCTGGAGCGTCGCGATGGCGAAGTCGCCATTTGGTCCCGCGATTTTTGTATATGTCTCGTCGTTTCTACCACGATATGGAGCGTTCAGATCCGGCTCCGTCTCCGGCTTGTCCTGCGTAAAATCAACAGGCATGTCTCCCGGGTCGGGCAAATACGTCGGTGCCGGTATAGGTCTCGGTATTCCTCCGACCTTTCGCCCGGCGGACTGGAGTTGAGTAATTGACATAGTCGGTTTGCCTCCGTTCTTAGCGACGACCTCATCACTATCCCATAACGTACGGCCATACCGAGTGATGACTTTAACACCAGCTTTTTCAGCCAATACTATTACAGTCCTATCCCTCTCTTTCGCATAAGCGTCAGTATCCCTTTCAAATACCAAGTGAGTTACATTCCACGCCTTGAATAACTTGGGGAGAAGTGTCTGTGAAGCTTCGCGTAGTACGAAGAGCTTCGACTTTGCGTTGAGCTTCCGAATTGATTCTGAGAGATCCGTCTGACAGTCAAGCCTGGTGAATTTAGCAATGGTCCTAGATGACTATCCGGGAACCGGAGTTTCCGTACAAATACTGCCATCTATTGACTCCCCCTTTTACGCGGTATACATAGTGAGGGTCCCACGTGAAGATAGGCCACAAAACGGCTGGGTCTAGGTCAAG
Organism: Hypoxylon sp. FL1150; assembly: GCA_022495205.1. Lineage (NCBI taxonomy): Eukaryota > Fungi > Ascomycota > Sordariomycetes > Xylariales > Hypoxylaceae > Hypoxylon > Hypoxylon sp. FL1150. Next base: position 384,195 of record MU376164.1, read on the forward strand.
AGCTGCTTTCAAGGCAGGGGAGTCATGCAGTCGTAGATCTGTTCGAAACCAGTACACGACACGTGGTTTTCCCATTGTACAAGCGGCAGCTGTTTTGATGAGTTTGACCTTGGCATATCCATACAGTAGGCTGAGTCTGAAGCTACGCCCTGAGGCTCTGCTGCTAGATGTCTCCCTCCCGCGTCTAGCGAGTCATGATGTCAAACCTCAGCCACAACCGGACTCTTAGGCGCAAGCCGTCTCTTGGCTAAGAAACGGTATGGAAAAAGAAAAGTGCTAAGTACATAGTACCTATCTTTAGGCACCCTGCCCAGCCTGCCACATTAGACGCGCCTATCGTCAATGCCGACTTTCCGATAAAGTGAAATGCGTTGTCTACCTACCACTCTACTAGGCAAACTTATCATCACCTCATATCTAATCCTCTATGTCTCGGTAGTCTTCTCATGTTCGTGAAGCGCGTTCTGTATTCTGCATTCAAATACCCGCTGGACTGTGTGGCTGCTGGCCGAATAGGACAGTATTTATAGACGTGGCCTTTTTTGGGAGCTTCCTAGCCGCTGGTTCGATCCAAACTTGTGATACTTCCCCACAGACGATCCAAGCTTCAAGTTACACTAGCGCAGGAACCGCACGAGCTAAACCCCGTCAGGTAGTCCGCGAGATCAGAACTGAGAATGGGAAATAATAGACGAGTGTAATCATAGAAGTGTATCATACACAATTGGCCGCTATAATGATTAAGTGGTTTGCAATTTTACCACGGTTTGTTGTCTGCTATATTCCACTCTTCATGGAATGAGCGAGTTTGTCTCTAAGTGACAGTTGACTCATGTCAGAGACATAACAAAGTCCTCAGATATGACGGACACGTTGGGTAAGATCTACTATTACTAAACTACCTAACCTAAGATACGATGAGCAGTGACTGCTCACATTAGGTTGATCCATAGCTATCAGCAGAGGTAGCTTTGTGTATGTCTCAATTAACTAACGACCGGTGTATGGAGGGCTTTGATACTAGGGAATTAGTACTCCCGCACGTTACAAGTAACATTTACGTCTGCATTTCTATGACGGCTCTGAATAGATTGGGTTATGCGGAGTCGGCGCTCGAAGAAAACAGCCTAGTTTGTGGTAAAACTTAGGTGTTGTGCCGCAGGAAACTAGCATCAATATGTGAACTGTAAGCTTTGCATCATCTCTTGGTTTATCTTAAAAAGAGTGGTCACTACCTAAAGTTAGGTACCCTAGGTAGGTAATAGAACTTACCATCTTAACTAAAGAAGAGAATCACATCGAAAGTATCTTTGTTGTTCTGTGTAAGCTTAAGTCGCGGAGTAGTATAATCAATTTCACCAGTAGATATAGGCGTATCAAAGAGAGATAAAAAAGCCGATAGACGAAAATTATCGTGAAGTATTGCCCCGTGTTGCACAAGGTGGTCTCGTGGTTTAGGTATCCCCTGAGGCCCGGCGCTAGCCCAACACTAACATAAGATATTTCTACTGGTTGACAAGGGCGATTAAGCCAATCAGGTCTTCGGACAAAACCAGGGCTCTTTTTGACCCACATGTATATCTTTTACAGCCAAATCTAATAGCTTATATCATATAAATAAGGTTTTATAGACTGGCAAGGAATTAAAGCTAATGAAAGTTTTGGACGAAACCAGGGCTTTTTTTGACCCATAGGATATAAACTAATTAGATCTTTAGCCTAAATTAGGGCCATCTTTTCTATCTTGTACTGCACCTTTAATCTGCTTTAATCTGATTGGCTTAATTCCTTTGTTAACCAGTAGAAATATCTTATGTTAGCGCTGGGCTAGCGCCGGGCCTCAGGGGATATGCCGTAGCAGCTAATGATACTTCTCCCGCCGAAGCGCTAACCTAAACTATTCTGGGGCTCTGGAGGGGTTGGCGTTCGGGTTGCTGGTTGACGGGCTGACTGGATTGTCCACTAACGGATGCCCACTGACCTAACTGGCGTACCTGGCGCATAGCCAGGGCCCTCGTCACATCCATTAGAAACCCCCCTGTGTTCCGTGTTTCAAGCCAACCCCAATTCGATCAGCAATCTGCAGGGCCTCCTTTTGCATTTTTGGTTGCAATCGATTCAACTGATCCTCCGAGTCCAAGTGGCTGATACCTACCTAAGTAGGTACAGGGAATCTTTTTTTCCAAGGCATATTGGAAACATTTCGCCATTCCAGTACCACCACCCGTCGAATTCTACATTTTCCAAGTTGGCTACCGTCTACCTATAGGTAAATTTAGAGCCAGACCACAATACACAACTCCCTAAGAAACAAGAAATCGACGCCAGATCTGCGAAAAAAGAAACGCTTGATCGTATGCCGATCAGCCATCAACTTTCTCGGAATTAGAGTTAGGTGGGCTTTTTGGCCTGGTCCGTGGCCGAGGCGCAAACCCGACCAGGACCAACCTTCTCCAGCCCCCAGACCCCTTGCGACCGAAGAAGGACGGAAGAAGGCTAGGAAAGGGAGAAAGGGAGAAAGGGAGAAAGGGAATAAATTTCAGTTATGACCGGGGCACACCGATACCGAACTTCATTTTATTAGGATCGATCCGTGGGACTGGATTCCGCGGAACTGAAATAACACCATGACAAGACCCCAGATGATTCGGGCTGGTAAGTGGAAATCTGATCTACCCAGTCACCCTTTATAGAAGCAGGGGGGAGAAAAAAAAATAATTACAATGCAACGCGCATCCCCTTGTTCATGGATTATGAGTTGTTTGCTCTTAACCTTAGGCTTGCATGCTAATTCCCTCCCGAATTAGACACCATCGATCTTCAAACCAACGAACCATTTTCGCCCAAGAAACACAAATCTCCTACCAAAGCAGCAGCCCCGACCGTCGACGGTTCCCTTGCACCGCACCAGGCCGAGACCTTACGCGAGGTTCAAGAAGATAGGGCTGGCGAGGAAGCTCGAAGCCCTAGGGTCTCGTGGGTCGATGGTGATAACGGTAGCGACTTGCAACAGTACGCCGAAGACCTCGCCAACGGCATCGCGAACTCGTTGAATGGCAACAAGATGCCCTCCGAAGATGCGCTCGCGATCGCGCAAAATGGCGGAGTCACTGGCAGTGCCGACGACGACGGAGACATGGACGCCGACGCCGACGCCGACGACTTGGACGATGACATGATGGACAAGATATCGAGCTCTCCTTCAATTGAAGATGGTGGGTGCTCCCTTCCGCCGCCTGTTTGGCCCCAGCGCGTCGACTCTCTACGTCCTCTGGCACCGCATCATTATTCCACGTGCTCTTCGACAGGCAGTGAGGCCAAGTCATCCTCATCGTCTCTCAAACCTACCGAGCCCCCCTCCCCCCAACCCACAATCCGACGCGCGAGCAAGGCTCGTGTTGAGAGATCAATGCGTCATCATCTTCTTCCTGGTGAGTATCCCGGATCGGACAACAACGCGACCGCAACCGATGTCGAAGGTTTCGACGACCAATCACTACCTGATCCCGAGTCGAGCATATAGGAAATGAACGCGACGAGGGGTTCGATAGCTGAAACGGAATGGGATACCGAACATAGAGAAGTTGGCGAGACTACGACTTATAGTGCGCGACTGGAAAGTGAGGATAACTTTTATTCGGACGACGATTCGGGCGAGCAACCGACCGAGTGGAAGGTGGACGAGGAAGAACGCCTCATCTCACCCTACGATTTCCTTTTCCCTTATGATACCGAAGAAGAAGATGATGATGACGACTTTTCGGTTACTGATATTGAGTTCATTGAGTACGGTTGGGGTGGCGAATACTTACAAGACTTAGAGGACATCGATTTCGAGTTTGTCTACGCCCTCCACACTTTCGTCGCCACCGTCGAAGGACAGGCCAATGCCACTAAAGGAGACACCATGGTGCTTCTTGACGATAGTAATAGCTACTGGTGGCTGGTGAGAGTAGTGAAGGATAGTAGTATAGGTGAGTGTTGCGTCGATATCGCGAAGGTCTGAGTTCTAGCTCACAATAAAAACACTAGGTTACCTACCAGCGGAACACATTGAGACGCCTACCGAAAGGCTAGCACGTCTTAACAAGCACAGGAATATTGACGTAAGTAGTGGAACTCTGGGAGTCGGGCGCAGATATCATATTACTAACCACGAAACCAGCTGTCGGCAACGATGCTTGGTGACACCGCGGAAAAAACCAAAAGCACCATTAAAACGGCGATGAGAAGAAGGAAGAAAACCGTTACCTTCACAGCGCCGACTTATGTAGACTACTCTGACTTTGACTTCTCTAGCGACGAGGAGGATGGAGACGCCGAGAAGCAGTCTCAGCAACAAGGCGCACAACAAGGTCAACAACAACAAGCGCAACAAAAGTCGGCGCAGCAAGCCACGGAAGAGGACGCGGAAGAGGATGAATCTGCAAAGGTGGAGCCACTCAAGCCCCGGAGCTCGCAGAAACAGGTCAAGGTGGAATCGGCCAAAGGCGAAGATGCGAATAAAGATTCGGCTGCCGCAGCTGAACTTCGCAGGGACAGTAATGAGATGTTCGATGCCAAGAGTGAGAGGGTTACTAGGAATGGTACCGTCAGAAATACCGATTCCTTCTTCAAGGATGAGACGATTGAAACTAAGAAGATCACGCTCACCCCTGGTTTGCTGCGGGACGACAACGAGGCTCGGATCTCAAGCGATTCGAAAGACTCATCATTACGACAACGGCCAAGCTTCGAGAAGGAGCTCGCCCCCGACAAGAAGGACGAAAAGAAGAAAAAGGATAAGGACAAGAAGGATAAGGAAAAGAAGCCCAGTGCGATTCGAAGTTTCTTCTCGCGGAAAGATAGGAAGAAGTCCGTCGACGAAGATGACGATTCGTTTGGCAAGAGATCTATGGATGCCAGCACTGAGATAACAGAGAAGGATAGCGAAGAAGTGCAAGCAGCCGATCTAGATTCATCACCCGAGAAGACCGCACCGCAGCGAACCCCGAGCAAGCTACAAAAGCACCCTAGAACTGACCCGTCGCCTACTCGCAAACATGCCACTGTATCATCACAGACGGGTGCGGAGCGTGGCCCCATACTAGCTTCGGAAACCAGGACCAACAATGTTGCTAACGTACCGCCGGCGACACTGAGAATGGTGGAGTCCGATCAGTTTGAAAGCCAAGATCGGGCGCAGAAGAACGAAAAAGCGAATGCGAAATCTGCCGCCAAGGAAAGTAAGCCACAGAAGGTTACGAAAGCGAAGTCGCGGGTCGAGCTCGACGAATTTGACTCTCCCGAAGAAGAGGATATAATTGTAACTGAGCCGACCAGAGCATCCACAGAGCCTAAACGGCAGCCATCTGAGGACAAACTGTTACGGCCAACGCTCCCAGGGGCATATCCAGATAGTTACATCAGTACACAAACATCGGTGTCTGAGCTTAGTGACCAAACAGCCAAGGGTCAACGGTCTGTCGCCGATGAACGTCTGTCGGAATCCCCTGTCGAGGTTTCGCCCGTCACTTTCTCTAACCCGCCCGCTCTCCTACTAGATAGCTCTAGCCAGGAAGATCGCTCTTCACCCATATCATCGCCATCGCCGGAACTAGTGGATATGGACGGCCAATCACACGGCAAGCAAGATTCGGTGGCGACATCTACGTCGACTACAACCACATCAACTTGGAATGATGCCAACCTCCGCGCATTCTTCGACTCGGGCTCTGATATTCGAGACCTGCTGGTGATCGTCTACGATAAGAACGATGTCGCACCTGCCGGTCCTGAACACCCCGTCGCGGGAACACTGTTCCGCGAGCAGAATGCGAGGTTGGCTGAGATCACAACAGTAAGTTTCTATGAATACTCTTCTGCGTTGGCTACATGAACTAACAAATACTATAGCAATTGGACAACATGTTAGGAGACTGGCTAGCCCGCAAGCAGCGTCTTCGGGGCACGGTGTAACCATAACGCACGGATTTGTGCATTTCCCCATTCGCATATGATTGGCGTTCCCCCCAGATTTTTTTTTTTTTCGATTACGTTGCTCATTGCATAAGAGCTACGATGTGTTCATTACGACCCCCCTTATTTCGATTCTCGGATCTTTTGGTGTGGCGAACGGAGTACAGAGTACTAGGGGAGGCTGGTTTTGATTTTGAAACATGCAGGCGATTGGTCAAGGGGAAAAGACACAAGCCGCGATCAAATACCACCAAACGGAATTCCCTTTTTCCGAATTCTTTTCTCTTTTCTTTTTCTTTTGTCGTTTTGCAAGGATGATCTCTACGACTATACAACTACTGGCCGACGATGAACGAAAGCGTTCGTCGTATTCTTCTATATGGATGTGCGGCAAGTGGCAACGGCAGCAAAGGTTCAATGGGGATGCATTCTTTTTCGATTTCCGGCAACCCGGCATCCGGCACAAGAAGGTGTGTGTGGCCTAAGGGGAAAGGGAGGGTGTGTGTGAAGTGAAAGGGGAACGACTTAGAGGGCCTGATAAAAAAAAATTACTACGTGTACCCAAGTACCCAAGGCTGTAAACTCTACCTAGTTTTTCTCGTACATAGGGGGGGGGGGCAAACGCGCTGTACATATTGCCGTTCTGCATGTCTTCTCGCCTTTCCTAATTCAAAGGACAGATGGGAGATGGGAGTTGTTTTTTTGTTAAACGCTAGCTTTTCAATAATATGAATGCTGCGAGTATTCCGTCGTCATTTTTCCTTTTTTGAAAATTTCTTTGTATATGCTCTGTGAAAAGAAACCATCTAAGGTCTCGAGAACCAAGACTATTTGATTAATTGCCATTCGCTAATGCAAGGGGCAGGTAAGTTGTACGTCACGTCGTTCTAATCAGATGAGGCTCAAATTCGGCGAAAAGACGACAACTTTAATATTTTGATATGTCGAAGTCCGTCGCTAGGTGCCATGAGAACCTCACTTGCGAGGGTAAAGACATCTGCTCAACCTATCGGAGGAAAAATTCCGAACTGGTCCTGCTCTCGTATTCCATCATGCCGATCACTACCTACGTGGCATTAGTTGTCGATTTGTCGGATACTACGTGAGGTAGGTACCATAACCAGAGGATACCGACGATCGTCACGCCTTATTACTGTCATCATCGCGCCGAATTGACGTGACGGGAGTTATCCGGTTGTGGTTACAGGTAAAAGAACGAACTATAACGAAGAGAATTGCCTGGCTGTAGGTATGTTTCAGAGCTACCAACGTATGATGGGAGCGGTTGGTGACGATGACATGAGACTGACGAGATCGGTAACGGGGACTCTTAAGCCCTTCACCAATGACTTACCTAACGGGAACGCCTTATCACAGCTTCATTTCGTTTTGTACGTAAGTACGTAGGATTATTTGCAGCCACTAATATCTTTGTTCCCATGGTAATGTAATGGGCTGGAGCTTCCCTTCCGCTGACCGCCAGTCCGTGCCCTCGGGTTGCGAAGTCATGACTGAATTCACTTGTGACCTCTCACTTGGGGTACATGGCATGGAGGATCGTCGGAGACGCGTGGGGGCAACATGGCGCGATGTCTGTAAAGCCATGTTCGTCTTCACGACGGGCACGGTGAATCTTGATATCAGCATTACAGAATCGGTCGTCGAACGCCTATGACTTCATGACAGCAAGCCCCTGAGCACTTCATCATCTCAGCTCAACTTACGCCGGGGTCCTCACGAGCATATAAGCTGCCAGAGCGCGCCCATCCAAGAGCTATATCCAAACCCAGCATCACAAAGCAGACAATCTCACCGCACGTAACCTCTCTAGCTGGAATCTACGATCGAACCGCCAACATTACCACCCCACTAAACCCCAGCGCCTCGCTGCCAACCCACGACGCAGCAGCGACAACAGCCTCAGCATCGTCATCATGCCTCAGTACAAGACCGGCCAGACCGTCCGCTACAAGCCCGTCGGCGGGCCCGACTCCAACACCTCGGAGACCACGGGCAAGATCACCGACGTCCTCACCGAGCCCGGCGTCCAGGCCGACCGCAACGTCCAGGCCAGCACCGAGCAGCCTCGTTACGAGGTGAGTCCTTGTCACTCCGATTTCCAATTTCTATTTTATCTTACCCGCGCCCGCCCCGCCCCCCCCCGCGCCGACCGCCCCCGCGGCCCTGGTCAGCGGGGGTCAGTTTTGGTTTTGGTTATCAACCAGCTGGTTTGT
>MU376164.1:392396-447089 GCA_022495205.1 Hypoxylon sp. FL1150
TCCAACCCGCGCCCGGGGTACATGCCCACCGCAACGTCACTCCCAGCACCTAGCACCCCCTTTTTTTGTTTTTTCCTTTTCATTACGATTTACATTTTTTTTTTTTTTTTCCCCCCCCCCCCCCCCCCCCTTTTTTTTTTTTTTTTTGTTTAATCGTATACTCTTTATACATATTAATCACTAATATCATGTCAGATCGAGAATGATAACACCGGCAAAGTAACCACCATCTACGAGCAGAACATCCTCGGCACCGCCTAGATACCTAGATTGGCCCAGGACGTATCTTCGGAAAACCTACGTTATCGTTAGGGTATATCTGACTTATCTTGGGCGTTGGGGGAGGATGGTAAACATATGCACACGCTCCTTTTTGGACCAATATTCTGTTAGCGGCGTATAGCTTTAGGGCGAGTTAAATATCTATATTCATAAAACAGCTGTTGAACTCGGATCTACCGGTTGATATGTTACTATCTAGTTTGATGATTCTCCTCCATCCCATTCGCTGTCAGCCGTCGTCAGATACTCCGTCTATTGCTAATACAATGAGCCCTGAAAAACCTAAATGGCGGGCAAGCCAAGAGATTTGTCGACCGAGCGCAAACCCTATTGTTGGCCGGTGTATAACATTTGAATTGCACGATGGATGCATACCTAGGCGAAGGTGGGTGGGGATGGGTTATTGTAGTGATGCATACCTACCTTTTGTCTAAATCCCAAAGTTGGCAATTTTTATGAATCTACTGGAGTTTACCGGCTTCTACGTGAAAAGATTTCCCGCGTATGTAATCACAGCGGCGAAATTAAATAAACCGCCTATATCTAATGCAACCCTGGGTATAGGTGGATAATAATACAACGCGATCTCTTTATCCTCCCACATCATTCCCTGGGCACTCATAGAACCAGGTACTTCTCCGCGATGGTCTTGACAGCGCCTATATCCCCGCCGGTCCAGCAGATATGCTGCAGATTATACGCTGCCTCCAGGGTAAGATCGTTCCTCCCCATGATGCCGTTGTTCGAATCGTCGGGCACGTCCCGGAGGGCGAGCTGGTAGAACTTGGCCGCCAGGTGAGTGAGACCGATGGCGTGGTAACTGCGCGCGAGGTTGAAGTGGGCCTCCTGCCTCTGCGCTGCATCCAGCGAGCCCTGCTTCAAGTTGTAGTACTTGTGCAGGAAGAGGAAGCCCTGTGAGAGGAGGTATTGCCGATTCTCAGATTGCCTCTTGAGCGCGTAGTGGACGTAACAGTGGCCGATGGTGAGAAGGACCATGCCGTTGTTGCGGTCTAGACTGTACGCTCTTGTAAAATAATCTGCGATAGTATTAGTCTCGTCGCAGCCCTTGAAGCATCTCGAGGAATTCAATCACTTACTCAGAGCATAAGTAAAGCTACTCGAGATAAATAAGATGAATCCGTAAAGCATCAACAGTGTGATGTCTAGGTTCTTGCTCGTGTATACCCTGCCGGTGGGCGCATCGTCTTCGTCGCCGCTGTCTTCGCGCTCTCTAGCCCCCTTTGCACTGATGGCGCGATCCATAAGCTTGATCTGTCGCAGCATATACTTCTGGACCGGACCGGAGGCGTACCACGATGCCGGGGATAGACATAATCTGGATAGAGCAGAAAACATGCGGAACGGGTCTGTGTCGTACTGGTATTCCCTCATAAGCCACCGAGCTACGGCAACACACTGTTCCTCGTCCCGGCCACGTAGTGCGCAAGCTATTCATTGTTAGCTACAACCTCTATAACTTAAGGTACAGATGGAAATTATACCAGCCCATGTTACGTGAATGAGAAACAAGTTCTCCTTAGACTTGGAGAATATTGTAGCATCACGCGCAGATTCGCACACTTTGTACGCCTGTTGGAATTTTCCGGTCTGGGCTAAGCCAATAGCGTACTCGAGAAAGAGGTCTAGCCAGTCATCGAAGGGGACGTTTCGATAACTTATAGCGACCTGTTTGGGCTGTCTGTCGGCGTTGGGATCCTCCGGATTCAGGTCTGCGATCAATTTAGCATATGCACCCTCTTAACATCCAATCAACCAGACTTACTATGCGAAAGACGTTCTACCATAGCAAGAAGATTGCGGCTTCCTTTTCGAGACATAACCTTCTCACGGGCTTGATCTATACCGAGATGTGCTAGGTATTTGTCCCAGGGGTAGAATTCTCTGTATGACCTGAAGTCATCAACCAGTTTCTGGGCTGCAACCATGAATGGATTGGAAGGGCTCGTGGCACCACCGTCTAGTTGAGAGGCAGACTGAAAATCGCGTATCACCTGCCACGCGTCGGCCAGTTCGGCCGATCTCCTTTTCTCTTCCAGTTGCAACTCTTCAGTGCGAGCAAACACCTTGGGCCGTCGTCTTGCAGGCTCGGCTTTGGGTTTCGGTTCCTTGGACTTCTCGCCCCTTGGCTTTGGTAGGCGCTTGGCTCGCTTTGGTTTTGGCTCTGTACCCATCCCGGTCCTAGGTCCTCGCGTGTTTGCGAGGTAGTCATCGTCGTCATCGTCATCATCATCCACTCCGTTATTTGCCTCGCGAGCTTGCGCCCGGGCTACTTGAAGTGATATAGCCTCATTCGCGAGAATCAATGCTTCTCTATCTTCCTTTGCTGCCTCGTACATCTTCGCTAGTTCGACACGTGCATCAATACAAGCCTCACTGTTTGATTCATCTTGGTCGATGGCGGCCGTAAAGCATTCCTCAGCTTGTCGATTGTCTCCAACATCTAAATAACAACGGCCAAGTCGAAAGAGAGCCTCGGTTTCGAGGAAATCGGGAGCCCGAAGAGGCTCATAATATTGTAGAGCCAGTGGGAGGTTATCCATCTCATACAACGCCGTAGCCACTTCGAGGAAAAGTCCATAAAACTCCAGAGGGTTATCGGAAGTAGAAATATACGAATAAATAAACTCCAAGTGACGCTGACGCTGGTTAGCCTACTGAACAACCACTCAAAATATGATAATTTTGTAATCATACCATAGCTTCATCTTCTTGGCCAAGCCTAATACGACACACTGCGAGCTTCGTCCTCAATTCCAAGGGAAGCCCGCTACCGTATGTCGCTGGCGGGTATCTTCCATTCTGATAACTCGGCACTTCCAGCCTTCGACTGTTATCTATGTCCCATTCACGATCGTCGCTTTCATCATCCCAGAATGTCTCGTCAGTACGATTTAGAAGCCATCTAGAAAGTGAGCTCAGTTCGCGAATGGCCTCTTGAAACTGTTCGACGTATGCAAGAAGGTCGACGAATACCTCGATGTCTCTCCATTCGAAGGGATAGCCAGTGCTGAATCCATTCTCTTGAAAATAGGTAATACAGGAGCGATATGCTTCTATAGCTTGCCCGGACCTTTTGGTATCTGCAAGTAGGACGGATACTTGGACCAAACCACGAAGAGCGTATACATCATAAACACAGGTATCGACTAAGACGCCAAAATCCTTGGCTGCGGACTTGAGACGACCCATTTCGAAGTATGCCGCGGCTCTCCCATGGCGTGCTTCCCTGTGTTTACTGTCGACTCTTAAAGCACTCGAGTAGCAGAAGATGGCTTGCTGAAGGAATTCATTCGATTCCTCTGGGAATTCTCCTTGAAGGACGTGGCTAAGTTTTGCACACTGAATCCAACCATCAATCTCTTTTGGTTGTAGTGTTGCTGCCATAAACTTTGCGGTAAATTGCCCCTTCATATCCTTCTTTTCACGGAGAAATGTAGCTAGCAGCGTCCAAGCATGATACGTCTCGGCATTAATACGGATTGCGTCCTCCACGTATTCGATAGCTTCGTCGATACGCCCATCCATATAAGCGTTGGAGGCCATGTTGAGACGGTATTTAATATCGCCAGTGGGTTCAACAGCCTTGCGAGGGCCGCGCCTCCTGGTACTCCCACGACGGCGCCGAGTAGACTGATTAGACTTGGTTTCACCCATAAAGTGCTTTGCTGAGAGTCCGCGTATTTTAGGAAGATTTGGTAATGGATGATTGTCTTGGAAGAGGACATTTTGCCTTTCTAATAACGCGTCGGTTGCAGCGTCTATCTCATTTGCTTCTTCTTCTTCTTCATCCATCATCTGATCAGTTGTGATATTTTCACCCTGGGCAAATATCCTTCCATCATGAGGAGTGTCTACCGGGAGATGTGGAGCTTGGGGGTTGGCATATGCATTGCTGGAAGGAGGAATGAAGCTCTGGGCATGAGGCATTGATGTTGTATCAAACTGCATCCCTGGCGGTCGTGGTAGAATGGTCTGATTTCCTGACACCAGGCTGGCACTGGGCACTGGGTATTGAGGTATCGATGGTAACTCTTTCCTAGCGTGAGGCTGGAAGCCGGGAAACGGCCTCGGTTGGATTGGCACATTGTTCGGATGATTCTGCAAGCTAGCCATCGGATCGCTTGGGTTAGGATGTAAACCTTGAGTCTGTCCAGGTGGAATGAAGGCACCGGTTTGGTGATTTTGCTGTTCTGGCTGCTGCGCGAAGTGTGCCTGGAGGGCGTCAAATGTGGATGAGAACGGGCGGCTCATGGTGAAGAATTTGAGTTGGATGCCACAGCCGGTGTGGATAAAAAAGCATCCGAGGTAGATAGTCGTTGGCGGTTTCTTGTTTACTTGTTATATTTCGAGGAGCAAAGGCAAGAGCAGTTGAGCTTCGCCAAGCTTCGATATCAGATACACTGTTCGCGGCAAGTTTGCTTTAAGTGGCGCTAACCCCAATCACTGTATTTGATCGGTTCTGACTCGATATTATTCATTCCGAATAGAAAACCACACAGCAATGTCCACTACTTTCAAGGGTTCCCATGGGATATTTAGAGAAAAAGAAATGATTAGGTTCTACGGATTGTTTGATGGAAAAAATTATGGGTGTTAAAGGATAAAGCTTGCTCTTAGCGGGGGTTTAGGCCTAACGAGCTAATTGAATAAGCCTCTCCTTTGTACTCCTAAACTGCTCTAATAGAATTCCCCCGTCTAGGTCTAGGTCTACGTCTACGTCTACGTCTACGTCTACGAGAACTGCTTATTATCACGCTACTCGCTAGGCAGCTCGGATAGAATAACTCAGTCCTAGCATCACAACTGTAGTTCAGAGTGAGGTGAGATTGCACGCATTTTAGTAGTAGTAATCTGTATACACGTATGCGTTACACCATGAACTCCCCGTATCGAATCTCTTGACCTTCCTTTCGTCTTCAAAGCCATCAAATCTCAAAGCTAGAATCGTTCCTTTTCCAACCCCATTTTCGAGTGCGAAAAGACCTTAAATGATTTCGTGTTGGCCATAAATTGACCCCTGCCCCTAGGAAGATCGCAATCAACGCATGGTTGATCATGAGGAATTCCAAAAATTTCCTGCAACAATTCATATGCACTCTTCGGTTTCGAATTGTTGCTGAATTAGTGATAGCAGGTTATCACTTTTATTATTACGTTGCAGCGGCTAGCCCAGCTTGCCATCTGCCTTGGCCTCTGTATAGGTGTAAGTAATTTTATTAGAATATTGAGGAAGATAGATCTTACCTTTGACCTGTTCAAAGACCTTGAGCATCTTTCTGCGCGCGCCGAGGGCGTTAACACCGCGGTCCTCCAGAGCCTTGTCATCAAGCTCAATCAGATCCGTCCACTTCATATCCTTTAGATTGTCCGTGTACTTGTGCAGTCGAAGACTTCGCAACCAAGCTGGTATGTCTTGAAGGAGAGTTGGGTCGGTGGGGTCCTCCGGGGGCTTTGAGGTACCACGACGTCCACGCGGTGATCGGCCACGAACCATGTCCGAGTGATCCGATAGGTAGCCCTCAGGGGGGATACCGACACCAAGCTGACCCATGTTAATTGCACCGAGTCCATTGTTCAGGAGCGGGTTCGGCGATCCATCATATGCACTCAAGAAGCCGTTGTTCTGCGGAGAGGCAAAAGGCACCTGGCCAAATCCCTGCATTGCGATACCGGGAGAGTTCGGACGAGATCGATGAGCCGCAAATCCTCCCATCACCTGCTGGTTCTGCAGGGCAAGCATCTGGTCCCTGCTGATCACTTGGCCGTGTTCGTTTACCATGACAATGTTGGTTCCGGGAATGTTCGAAGGCTGGGGTCCAGAAGAAATAGAACCCGGACCCTGGCCAGGCGCATCATTAGATCGGGCTCTTCGATACTTGCGCACGTCATCAAGGGCAAATCTGTTGTTCACCGTAGACAGCGCTGCAAGCTTCATGGCCGTCGCATTGGCGACCATGTCTGCTTGGTTAGGTCCTCCGGTGGTGAACGACGGAACCATGGGAGTGTTCACCATGGAAGCCCAGTTTCCACTTCCGGCAGCGTAAGGCGAGAGCAGGGGCAAGTCGTTGTTGTTCTTGTCCGGCGCATTGAGGGTGGTGTTCTGGATAGTGCCGTTTCCACCAAGTTGGGGGCGAGGCGATCTTAAACCTGCCGAGGGCGGAGGCTGAACAAACTGACCCATGGGAGTTTGGCCTGACGATGACTTGGGCCGCGAGCCGCTTTGGTCGTGGTTGCTACCCCAGGGCGATGCAGGATTCTGTGCGTTCGGATCTAGTCCTTCGGACGGCGCAGAAATCGTCGGTGCGCCCAAGGGGCTTCGCATGTCGATGGCAGTGCTGTTGCGATTCGACGGAGGCTGGTTTCCAGTTTGTTGAGTGAACTTAGCCTTTTCAGTAGCAATGGCCGCCGCGGCGTCAGGAAACATCGCATTGATGGTTGACGGATCAAGTCCCGAGTGTCTCTTGGCTGATGGCTGTGGCTGCGAAAGGGAGTTCCTAGCCGACCCAACGTTCAACTTGCTCATAGCATCGCTCAAACGGTTTGACATGGGATCTGCAGGAACAACATGTTAGTTATAATACTCATATCCACGTACGTCAGTCAAAGAATACCTTTATCAAAGTTGGCGGGTGATAGCACACCAGACATAGGATGATTCTTGCCCATCTGCTGGAGCACCTGGATGAAGAAGCGGATCTGGACTTGAGTGGTCTGCTGAAGCAATGCGTACAAAGCGGCAGTACGCTCAGCCTCAGACAAGACACGAAACCACTGTTCAATAGCACTGAGTTCGTCCTTGAAATCCTGGTCCAAGGTCGCGGCGGCCATCTCTTCCAGAGTGGTTTCGTACTGGTCGATGTCGGCAATCCACTGCTGCGTTACCTTGTCCTGGGGATCAACGTCGGTACTGCCCTGGCCTTGACCCTGCTGACCGTAGAAATCCGACGAGGGACGAATACGGTTCGCGGTCGCGGGGCCAGCAAGAGCGGCCATATCAGCCGATGCGCGAAGGTGGTGGTTGTTGGAACCAACAGTTCGCGACGAGGGTGGGCGCAATGACGAGGCAGTCGATGCCTCCGGAGTGCTATTGCGGTTCATATTGATAGATAATCTTGCTAACGTACTAGGCTTCGAAGATGTGTGTAACTTGAGGCAGACCGCTACCCTATCCTTTTCTCGGAATGCAGGTAGTCGGTGATCGGAGTGAAGTCGTCAATGACGGGTGGTTGCGTTGTTTCGGTGCTGTGCTGGTGAAACGATTTAAAAATCGGAATCGGAAACGACGAAGGAGCAATGCAAGGAGCAATGCAAGGCTTCTGACATGTGCTCTTGGACGCTACGCTGAATGGAAAATATCGCTTTTTTCAAAACCTAGGCAATACTTAAAATCGCACGCAATGGCAATAGTACTACCAGGTTGCGATGATTCTTCCACGAAACCAAATCTTGGGCCCTTACTCTGATATAGCGACCAATATGGGCTTGGTGGGTAAAGATGTTGGCCTTGGTGCCTGCCGTCTTTACCAAGTGCTCCAATTCCGAAGATGATTAGGCAGCTGGCTGGCGACCCTGTCAAAACGGAAAGACGAATATCGACAGAAATTTTGCTCGAAAGCGTAGTTGTAAATGGTTTCCGTATCTGCGGTGCGGTAATATGATCGACTTGCGAGGCTCGAGTTCAACTCTCTAGCAGAGAACGATGGTAGAATACCCTGATCTTTCTCTCGAGAACTCCTGCAGTAGCCTGCTGACCTCAAAGGAGTCTTTGAAAGGAGGCAGTTCGGAAGGAAGCGATTATTGGTAATGCAGAATATTAGATACGGAACTACGAAAAGGAGGAAGAGGTTAGCAAGGATTGCGTAAAGGGGGTTTGAAGTTCAATCGCATTAGTAGGCGGAGAGTGAGTGATGTCTAATAACTGGGTCGATATATAAGGATGAGGGAGGATGGGCTGAGGAGAATACGGAGCTCCAAGGACAGAAGAGATGCAAAAGAGCATATCGGGGCTAGTCAAGCTATGGCGGAATGGGGGCGATTGGCGTTGAGATCTCACGAGTCACGCCGTGTGGAAATATCGACAGACTTCTCAGTTCCTGCGTTTCGTGCGACGACAGATTGCCAAGACATGAACGACAAGTCACGGAGGAGTGTATCAATACTGGGGAAGCAGCTGGAAAACTCACCAACAATAATGCTTAGATAGACTGTCTAATCCAAGGCCAAAAAGAAGGAAACCGGCGGCAGGGATGCCCTCAAGCTGGTGAGGAAGTATTTGTGAAGGGTAATGGGAAAAATTAAAAAAAAAAAAAAAAAAGAATCCGTACATATAGAGACTTACTTGGCTGGAGTAAAGGACTCGGGCACAAAGGGCCTGTAAGAAGTGGAAACGGGTACAGCACTTAGCTCTTTCGGAAGGACCCTAGCCTGGCTTGAGAGACACGGCCTGGACGGCGTAGTTTGGGTAAGGATGCGCTATGGTCGCTAACTGATAAGTGGTAAGGATGGAGGCACCGGCCGTTATCCAACCACACAGCCCCGCGGAACCTGCTGTACATGTACCTATCTCAAGCTTGTATTGCAGGTATATGTATTATACAATCACATACCTACCTAATGCGATATGTAAATACGTAGCCATATGGTGCATGTAACCTGTTAACAATCAAATGGAACAAATAGACAGCTACTTTAGCAAACCTATCCTTTGATATATCCGTCCCATGCAGCATCCATCAGTTTGCTACCTTTGGGGCGGTGGTGAGCCAAGTACCTGATTCAGGGTTCCCCGTACCCATATTAGTCGTACGCAGTCCGAATCCTGAAGGCAAAAAGCGTCGACTTGCCTACTTGCATGCGTCTGAATGGCCCAGCGCTAAGATTCAATCTGTGTAAATGTGCGACAGTAGTACATTACAATCCCACCCACCTTTCTTCGAATACGGCCAGACGGGCAGTAACCTAGCTTCTTAGCGGCTGCGACGAATCTACAGGGGTGGCCTTACACGCGCCAGTCTCGCTGCCGAAGCCCTGAATTTCTAGCCTTCCATTTGGAACCCCTGAAAGTTCTGGCCTGTGTCCTATGTATTTCTGGAGTCACTTGGTTTCGTACAGGCACCTGAATAATTGCTACCTATGGTACTACGATAACTCGAAACACCCTAACAACTGGCTGAGGCATGATCATCCACACGCTCCCAACCAGTGATAGTTGAGGTTTGCGTGGCGGCGATAATCTCGCCCAAAGATCATAAATCAGCTATATCTGCGCCTCCTTATGACACATCTTGATTGTTTGTAATATTCGGGTTTTGAAGTTGATTGGATTTCTCGTCCTCATTATTACTCGAATTGCCAAGTCACGAATGAGTAGAATTGAATCAGATAATAGCTACAAAATTTATTGTGATAGATCAATATTTGCATTCATGTCTTTGTTGGCAGTGACTCTGAGAACGAGCCCTAAAATATCGCTGATATGAAGCGTTATATTAACTTCTAAACCTTTGGTAACTAACAAAATACAAGCCACGCAATCTATTCATAGACCAGACTGGCCAATATGTCCAATCATGTCGCATATCATCTACGTATTTGATAGAGAGATAACCACAACTCTAACCGACCGGGGCTGACACGGAAGGATATACTACAACGTGGGCGTTGGGAGGGATCGAATAAAACACTATTGCATAGGTTTGGCATGTAGCCGAGTCTCCATGCACCCTCGCCTTGGAGCAAAACGAAGCGCGGGTGTTTGGTAATTGACTGGCAGACCCACTCTCGGCACGAGAAGAAAAATCCTTCAGCAAATAGGCATGGGAAAAAGCCTAGAGCTGTACACACATATGCCGTTTTGTTCACGGGTGATTTCATATTTGTAGACTTGACCATAGGTACTTCATTGGACGGGGAAGACGGACGGTTCATTCGCAAGCGTTGGGATATTGGCTGGTGATAGTAACTCGTTTTTTTTTCGGTTACCTCCTCATCTTCACCGTAGAAGATTGACTGGATCCAAGCAGCAAATGCATACCCTTGACTCCATGATCATGCCTGAATTGTCCCCATTTCGCCCTAATGCGCATTCGCGATGTCGTGTCTCGGAATCGGATATCGACCACTTCATGCCGTCTCTCGCTTGCCCTCCTTGAACTCCTTCTGTGCAATTTGTTAGTAACTTGATCCGGAGCGCGTCTCGTTATTTATGATCGTTCGAGTGACGTACCAGCGCGCGCATGGTGCCGTGCAGAGCATGTCTGTGGTTTCTCCGGAACTTGGGGTCGGTTCCCTTCAGAGACGGGTAACGGTTGGTCTTAGGCTTCTTGATACTGGAAATCGCAGACTCGTTAGCGTATGATCGGTATTGAGGCGGTACTTCCATGTTCTTAAGCTTGAGGCTATTGGGTTTACATACCCGTTACGGTGAGCCTTCTTCGACTGGTTGTGCTGAGACGAGTTCTTGGATTCTACAGTAACGTAAGCAAAGTGTATCAATTCCAATCCTTAGTTGATCGCATAACTTACTCGCCATTGTGACTGTGTGTGTGTCGGTTTGTGTGAAGAGGCACGAAAATCGACGAAGGTTGATGCGATCAGTGAAAAGGTGGAAGTTCCGTTTGGTGTTTGGTGCGTGGGTATTACCAGTTGTGGGCGGAAAATTAAGCGAAAGGTCAAGCCACAGTTAGAAGTAGTGGGGCTATCACAATCGGGAATGGACCAGCCGACTGGAGTTGTGACCGTCAGCTGCTGCCAGCTGCTAGAAAGATAGCCCAGCCAAATGGATGATAGAGCTGACAACATTAGCAACATTGATCGTCATACACATTTACATGCATCATATCTGGAAGACATTATTATGGGAAAAGCCTTTCAATTAATATTTGCAAGGTCCATATTGCCAGTACTCCTAACTACAAACCCAAAAGTACCTTGCGTTGTATACACGTAAATGCATTGCCCTTTATTCGATACACATGTGTATCTACCTTCTAACATATACTTTTTCCAAGACATGGATATGATTCAACGATTCCCTCGAAATAGGAAAATATAGTAGACCGATTTATTTGGTTGCAATAGGCACAACGACCTTTGCCTTGGCAGCAGCAGCGGCCGCGAGCTCAGCTGCTTTTGCAAGTTGTTCTGACCGAAGCTTGCGAACGTATCTGAATAGGAGGATAAAAAGAAACTCCATTCTGGGAGAAGTCAGTAAACAGAGACCTATAGTTCACATGTAACCCGGTTTCAGGACTTACCGTTCTTTCGTCATCATAAGCAATCCCTGCACCAGGAATCCCTTCACTATCTGTGGTCCAATACCCTTAAACAAGCTCGTCAGTCCTTCATGCTTCACGATGAACTGCATGACTTCGATAAAACCCTTGAACGGCTTGCCCTGACGTTGTGGCGGAGGCTTCGACTGCAGCCCAACCTTGGCCACGATTAGGGGTTGTGTGACAATAGTAGCCAATGCTTTTGACATAGCGCCGAGTACTAGAATAACAGTTAGTTTCAAACTGTTTTTTGTGCGGTACAATCAAGATCACCTACGGAAAGCTTCTCCTGCGGTCAGGCGCGTCTTCCCAGGGAAGATGGCGCCCTTCAGCCGCTCATACGCGCCGTATGTGATAGCAGGATTGACAACCAGGACCAAGCTGGCTTTCAGTCCTCGCCACAGACCAAACACTCCATCTTCACTATTGATCACCTCACGGGCTGTATCCAGGAGACCTTTCCTCTCTGCTTTGCTTTGTGTCTGCTGTCTCGTCGTAACAACTGCCACCGGGATTGTGCACAGTTGCGCTACGGCGCCTGCGACGGCACCTAATATCAATTCTACGGCGGTGGAGGGCGCTGCGGTCGACTTTTGCGATTTGAAATAGAGCTGTCGCACGATCGAATACCAGTAGAAGTAGGCGAAATTGGTAGAAGCAACCCCCAGCAGAGCTCCGCTCATGCCCGCGTACAGCCCTTGCGTTCCCTCCGCGGCGACGATCTTAGTGATGGCATCCCAGGTCGAGGTGTAATGGGGTTCGGAATGGTCGCTCGTCTCTCCGGGCTTCCGCTTGATCTGGACTTGGAGGCGCGTTTTCACTCTATTATAAGGCGCGCGACTTGTCAGCTTTGCTAATGCATTCCCGGGAGATCGACCATTCGAAGCACATCTTACATGTCTAGAGGATATACCAATGCGTTGGCTAGGACGGCGCCCGTGGAACCGGCGACGGCGTATCCCCAGGGCGGCAACGGAGCGGGTTTCGATTGTACACCCATGGCGAACCAAGGAAACTTCTATTCGGAAGAAAAAAACAGATTCGTCCCACCGGAAAGGGTCGCACTCTGTGGTTATGCGCGAATTGGTGAAGCACCAGCCGCGAAGTACGGGAGGATGAGGTACAAGGTAAGATGGGAGGCTATTCGGTAGACCTGGCACCCGCAACTTGCGGATAAAGCCGTGGTGGTTAAAAGGGCACTTAATTAATGTTTCTACCGCAGCATTTGGTAGGGAGGATATATAGCTCGAGTATATGTCTTTTTACATTTCTATTAGATATTCCAAAAATCCCAGGAGTTGTCAATTATAAAAGGGGGAAGAACTCCGAGCACCCCGAGTTGCGAAAGAACGAAGTTTCGCCCTGACGTCGCTTGCGCATGATGCGAAGATCGGGGATCATTGTACAAAGGCAGAACCGAGCTTAAAAAAGAGACTTGTGAACAATGAACCTCGGCCATTAGCGGTCTGGGCCCACCATCTTCGCAGCTATCGGCAACTAGGTGAGATGCGCAGCCAATCAATTGACCGTGGAAGGGATGCGAGACATGGATCCACCTGACTACACATGTAGTCACTGCCTGGAGAAGTTATAGGTAACTTGTTAATCCGATACAGTGAGTGATTATATAAGACGCCATCTTTTTCTTATCGACAACATTAACTACCTAGGTACCTAGGTACCTTCATCCGAATGAAGCAGTGGAGGTTACAGTTGGAGTAATAAGTGACAAGTTCTCGCCCAACAGCTGACGCTTGTAGGGAACAGCTGGCGTTGGACAGGTTAGGCAGCCCGAAGACATACAATCGCCAACCGTATCCGCCCAAGTCAGGAACAGCTTGCTATGCTTCTCGATGTTGCGTAAGAGGTGAGGACGGTGTATATTTCCCCAGGCAATGAATGCGAAAAGACGAATGAAATAGAGAACTTTAAACCATTCGCATCTCATTAGCGACCTTTGTCGGCTTATATATCGATCCGTCGTAGGGTGATGGTGTGTAGGATGGAATGTCTTCATGAGCCGTGTTAGCGACCCGAAGGCTTGCCCTTCCGTATTTTCCGTTGAACACACAAACATACAAAAACTATTCATTCTAGTCGTTGTCATTCTCTTGACAGCAGGGGCTAACATTATCACAAACTGTGCTACTGTCTGCTTCTCCATTTAAAGCCGAACAGGTTCACTACATAGCGTACTGTTGACCTATATATTGGGTACCAAAATAATTATCTAACTATAATGGAGGCAAAAGCAAAGGTAAGTCATGAAGTTTCCTCTCCCAATTACTATGTAGAGTCTAATCGTGGGGTATCTAGGAAGAAGAGGCCTTGGTCTCCAAAACCAATGGCAAGGAAGCCCTGCAACACGCCATAGCAGCCGCAGATATGTACATGAAGGCCGCCGGGGCTACGTCCGAACCCCGCGAAAAGAGCCGGCTCGTCAAGAAGTGCCAGGCGATGCTCACCCGGGCCGAGAATCTCAAGAAGACAGCTCAGAACGGCGGGGGCGTCGCGGCCGCCGAGAAGCGCCTCAAGCTGCCGCGCCGGACGCGCGAGATCCCCATCGGCGAGCAGAACATCCTGCTCCGGGGCTCCAAGCTGCACGGGAACATATTCCCGCCCTGGGACGCGGACCCCGACCCCAAGGAATTCGCCGGCGACCCCTTTACCGACCCCTCGATATTCTCTCTGTCGGAGCGGCAGAGGGACGTCTTCTCCGGCTGGAAGCGGCCGCGGGATATCGTCGGCGCAGACGGGGGCGAGGATTCGCTCATGGAGGCTCAGCACGACTTCGATCTAGTCCAGGATATAACGACGGACTGCTCTCTCGTCGCCAGCCTCTGCGCCAGCATGCACCACCTGCGACCGGGCCCCAAGTCGCTGCTGCCGACGCTCATGTTCCCCGTCGACTTCGCGACCGGCCAGCCCCGACTCTCGGCCAGCGGCCGGTACGTGTTCCGCCTGTTTTTCAATGGCTGCTTCCGCCGGGTCGTCATCGACGACCGCCTGCCCTCGTCGGCCAACGACCGCACCCTCTACGTCGTCGACCGCCAGAACCCGCGGCTGCTGTGGCCCGCGCTGGTCGAGAAGGCGTATCTCAAGGTGCGCGGCGGCTATGACTTCCCCGGCAGCAACTCCGGCACCGACCTATGCGTGCTGACGGGGTGGATACCGCAGCAGCTATTCCTGCGCAACGACGACATGGACTGGGACCGCACCTGGAAGCGCATCAAGAACGCGTACGACTACGGCGACGTGGTGGTCACCCTGGGCACGGGACGGCTGTCGTTGGATGAAGAAGAGACTCTAGGGCTGGTAGGCGAGCACGACTATGCCGTGCTCAACATGGTCGAGACGGCCACGGGAAACAGAAAGATGCTAGTCAAGAACCCCTGGTGCGACGGCATGGTCTGGAGAGGGGTCGGGTCGTCCGACGTATCGTCGGAGGCGTCTGACGATCACCCGACCAAGCTGATACCGGGCTCATTCTGGATCAGCCTAGACGACATAACGCAGAACTTCGAATCGCTGTACCTAAACTGGAACCCGGGCCTCTTTACTGACCGTCAAGATCATCACTTCTCCTGGCAGTTACCCGACGCCAACATGACGCACTCGTTCGCACACAATCCACAGTATAGCTTCTCCATAGCCGCTGATGGTGGTAACACCAGCACCAGCAGCACCAGCACCAGCAGCACCAGCAGCAGCAGCGTCTGGATCCTGCTAAGCCGACACTTTCAAGACGGCGAGCTGGAGCTCCTGCGCCGCAACCGGGGCAGCAGCCCGGACGACGCGGCCGCCACGACGTCGCTGGCCGAGGTATCTAGCAAGCTGGGCTTCATGAGCATCTACGTCTTCGCCGACGTCGGCGGCCGGCGCGTGCAGCTCGACAGCCGGCCCGCGTACCGCGGCGACTTCGTCGACTCGCCGCAGACCCTCGCGCCCTTCGAAGCGCGGCCCGGCGTCAAGTACACCGCCGTCGTCGCGACCCAGGACATGCCGCTGCCGCGGTACTCCTTCACCCTATCGTTCTTCTCGCGCGGCGCCCTATCCATATCCCCCGCCGCGCCCGCGCGCTCCCACTACGCCGAGGTCCGGGGGTCTTGGACCCGGCGCACCGCGGGCGGCAACGCGGCCTCGCCCACGTACCTGCAGAACCCGCAGTTCGCCGTCGCGGTGCCGCGCGCGGGCCCTCTGTCTTTACTCCTCTCCACGGCGCGCGACGACCTGCCCGTCCACGTGGCCCTCGTGTGGGCGGGCGGCCGCCGCGTCGCGTCCGTCGGCAACCGGGACCTGGTCGTGACGTCGGGCGACTACCGCCGCAGCTGCGCGCTGGCCGAGCACGCGTCCGTCGCCGCGGGCACCTACACGGTCGTGTGCTCGACCTTCGAGCCGGGCCACCTGGCCGACTTCACGCTGCGCGTCGGCTCCGACGTGCCGTGCGCCATCACGCCCGTGCCCCCCGCCGCCGCGGGCCAGATGTGCACGCGTCTGCCACGTCTCGTCTTCGGCAACGACCAACCCACAGACCGCAGCAAGAAGAAGCGCGCCGCCGTATCGGCCGCGCGGCTCACGCGCGCCAGCGTCGTGGTGGTTACGGCATCGAGCGAGTCCGGCGGCAACGGCAACAATGGCTACCCATACTTACCAACCACTTTCTCTCCTCCTACCTCTTCCACCACACACACGCCCGTCGGCAGCGGCGCCAGCACGCCGCGCCCGCACCCGACGGTGCGCGTGAGCGTCGAGTGCGGCATGGGCCCCGACAGGAAGGTGCTAGCAGTAACAAACGGCGGCGGGTTCCGCGAGGTCGGGGCCAACGGCCTGCGGACGGCCGCGTTCGACATCGACCCCCACGGGCAGCAGCGCGAGCGCGGGCTGTGGCTGGTGGTCGAGCAGCTGGGGCTGACGGCGGATGGTAGTAGTAGTAGCGGCGACGGTAACGGGTTGCAGGTGGAAATGCTGAGCGAAGGGCCCGTTCAGGTCGGGGGGTGGGAGGTCGTGGACGATTGAACTGAACGACTCGAATCGGGTGTAAATTCACAAGGGGCGGGCCGGCGGGGGGGGGGGGCGCGGCGGGGGGCGGGGGGGGGGGGCTGCTCCGCCCCCCCCGTTGTGGGGCCCGCCCCTCGCCCCCCCCCCCCCGGCCCCCCCCCCCCCCCCTGAATACCTAGGTACCTACCAAAAGGTACGATATAAACAGATACTTACCACAAAGGAGGTGACGGAATATTAAATACTAGGTAAGATCATACGAGACAAATTCTTAAGAAAGGGGACAGTTGGCGTATCGGGTCACTACTTGATTTTATATACAGTACTACGGAACAAATAAAGGGGGGTTTTACTGCTACGCGGTCGAGTATGAGTGCTAAATTTTAGGCCAAGACAGAAAAAGACAAAAAAGGGGAGTGGATATATAATATATTTCTCTTTTCTCTCCACGTCCGATTAGTGGGTGATCATATCATCTGCGTGCTGCGTTTGATAGTAGATGGCCTCAACCGAACTTTTTTTTCTCTTCTTTCTAGCTTAGCTGCCACAAGCAAATAAGAGCCATCATGCTCCTCAAGGAATATGGCCAGTAGGAACCCCCTTGACTACCCCTATGCAAACCCCGCCGGCTCAACTATGAACACGAACAAAAAAAAATGATGCAGGCACCTTTCTCTCGGGGCCAGACTGGCTGCTGTATCCCCCTCCCTAGAATGGTGGTATTTGAATGGCAACCCCTTTAACACCCCGCGCTATAGAAATCGGGCAGATGGGGAAAAGCGAATGAGCACACCAAGTAAATACAGCGAAGAAAGAAAACGAAGAAAAATAGCAAAAAGTATAAAGTCCTAACATAAAGCGCTCCCCTTGTGGTATAATTGGCTGCGCCCAAAACGCCGACTCCCCTTCCCATCATCCTCCCATGAGGTATGATTCGTAAAGCCCATCCTCAAGAAACTGAACGCTACAACGCGCGTTCAAAGTTTCAAAGCCGTCCGTCCACCTGGGATATCATCTGCTCCATATGTACATCTAAAGTTCGAATGGCAATATATCGTAGCGTCGGAAGCAATCGTTTCTCGCGTTTTCCTCGTTCGTCATGAAACGGCTTTCCAGTAAATGTTATGGACCGCCGCGACGTCTTCGTCCTCGGTTAGGCCCGTCTGGGCGTTGCGAAAGTACCTCGCGGAGAGCCGAATCATCCTTGTCTTTGTCGACATGGTGAACTCGTACATGCCTATCTATAATTAGAGCTTGCGCGGCTTCGCGTTTCCATGGATGGTAAAGTTTATCTTACCTTTGCAAATTATCCGGCCTGGGATATTTGTGCTCTCGATCCGGACAGAACGGACATACATATCCAGGCGAATCGTGAACAAGCCCATGCCGAATCATCTCGTTTTTACGCTTGAAACCTTTCCCACCTTCGCTTCGTGGACATCCCTTCACATGACAGTAATGCGGGCGGGCAGAAGAATGCACATTCGCATGGGAATTGAGCAGATATTGTGTCTGGAATGGAGGTGCAGTGCAGCCTTGTACCGTACAAATGAAGGCACCCACGGGATTTGTCATGTTATCGATACTCATTCGTTCCGTTATCGATGTAGCCGGAGTTAGAATGTCGGCATTACCGTTGGGTGTGCCCGCATTGCTACTGCTACTATAGTCCCCCGTTCGGTGGTGATTTGTGCTGCCGGTGTTCGGGTAATAATAGGGACTTGTGGCAGAAATCGTATGCGCAGGAGAAGGCATCCCCTGAACTGATCGAAACCCATCGTTCGGCGAAATCGGTGGCGAAGCGTGACTTCCAGGTATTGCCATGCGAGGTGGGCCACCTGGAGGAGAATGGGGGAAATGAGGAGGGCCATGGTGCATGGCTATATCTTTAGTAGGGCCGGTAAGCTGGTCCAACAATTGAGACCTTATAGACGGTAGCGCTTCGTGGCTGGTCGAGTCGGATCTCGGGGATGCGTCCTGTATTGGGGGTAGTTCCCCATGCCCTGCTGGAGGACTTAAACCGGGCGGTGACCGCACATTATTCGGATGCATCAGAACCGAATTTGGAGGATATTGTCGAGGTGAAAACATGTCTTGTGAACTCTGCGAGGCATATGGAGATATGGGTGCAGCAAGGACAGGCCGATTTGCATCCTTCATCGTAGTATCGTCTCGCGCGCCATCGATTCTCAACCCGTGAGCTGCCGTCGCTCTTTGCGCATTCCTAAAATCATCATCAGGAGACTGTGAACTTTCCACATCAACTGTCTTCGAGGCAGCTTGGGTTGCGGCAAGCATGCCCACCGCATTCGTCGCGAGAAATTGTAGATCTACAGACCCCGCTCCCGACGGGTCGGCGGCACGCATGCGTGCGGGAACGGGGGACATGGCGTGACTCGTAGTATCCTCCTCGTCCCCCGACCCATCGACCGTTTCTTCGGTATCCCCCTTGCTTTGGGCGTCGTCTTCTTCTTCGTCGTATTGTGCAAGTGGTCGCGACCACGCCTCGGCGACAATCTCGGGGCGCTTTCCTCCGTCAAGGTAGTGTATCAAGACGGCATCGCCGAGGCTTGGACGAATCTTTTGTCGACGATTAGAAGAGTTCCGACCGGGACTAGGAGAGTGACTGACTTGAGGAAGAGGAATAGCAGGCGGGGAGGGCGAAGGTACAAGCTTGGGAACGTGAGCTTTCATCAAGGGACTGTTGAAGGGACTGTTTCTAGGTATAAAGTCATCCGGATCGTAAAAGTCGCTAGCTGAAGGGTCGTGAGCGAGTGATGAACCGGCGGTCGTAGTCATGCTTTCGCTTTCTGGCAATGGAGTGGCCGTTACTCACGCATTGGTCGACTCAAGTCATTATCAAGGAAACCTGGGAGATTGCCAGCCGCTGTGGGGGGCGAAAGGACCGATTGCGCCAAACGTGAGCTCAGCACAATCAGAACGACGATTAGTTTCCAATTTGCGTACAAGCAAAGTTGCAAGATGCAAGACGTAATTCCCAAGTACACACTGATCTACCGAGTCGACCAGACGAGCGGAGTTGTGACCGTGAGCAATAGTGAGACCGCGAAATGGTCTTGTCCACCGCACGGAGCCGCACGAAAAATGGTGGGTACTAGGACCCTATCGCCAAGGTACTGGTTTGGCCGCGCGCTATCTCGCTCAGAACCTCGCAGTTGCCTGGCCAGGCTGCGCAAATTGGCAGAAATCCGGGGAAGATTGAAAAAGGGAAAAGGGAACGAGAATGGAAGGGGGTCTGGGATTAGACCTTTGGAGAAGGATTGCGGTTAATGATCGCTTCAGGTTTAGAGGATCAGACAGGCACGGTGGCAGTGGATACAGACGGCAAGTGTGCTTGGGGCCTGGGGCCTGGGGTTTGGTGCTTGGTGCTTGGTGCTTGGTGCTTGGGGCTATCTAGACGGGGGGGGGGGATGGGAGGACGGAGACTAGTTGCAAATGTGCAATAGAGGTGGATTTGTAGTCGGGTTGTCAAGGATAGAATGAAATACCCTCGTGACCGTCGCAGATTCGACAAGATATTGATGTGGTACGGTGGTTGCTTTGGGCTGGGTGCCTGGGTGCGTAGTAACGTCTTGTAAGGCAGGTCAGGTCAGGTCAGGTAGGTCAGGTAGGTAAGGTCGGGTCAGGTTCAGGTTTGGCGCAAAATAATGTACTATGTAAGGCGGGGAGATGCTGCGGAGCCTCTTCTCTTGTCCACGGGTGGGATGTGGGTTTCGTTGCTCGACGACAGGCCCTTTTTTCGATGGCTGGCAACTGCTGCACAGGCGCAAAAAAAAGTAGACGCAGATGCAAGACGCAAGCCGCAGTGCCTTAAAGCAGCTTAAAGCCTAGGCTAGAACAGCGAGGTTACGTCCTTGGATTTGGCGCTGGTAAACCCGATGGGATCGGATCAGTTCAAATTGCCAGATTGCGACGTGTGATAGGCAGGTCTGAAGCCAAACCCGCATTTAATAAGACCGGGGTTATAAGCTTTCTGCTTGGACGACTTGCAGGGGTCCAATCTCCAGAAGGGATCCTGACAAGATTTCAAGTCAGAAAATAATGCGTCGTCTTCCACCACCATGTCCCTCAAATCTTGGATATTTGCAGGGGACATGGGATGATCATGTATGGTTGGCGACGGGATGGAGGGAGGAAATAGCGATCGTACAAGAGATTATGGAGGAAAATGAAGGGAAACAAGATGGTAAGAAAATATTAGAGTAGATACAGCCATGTAGGTATAGTACAATACAGTAGATAGAGTAGGAGGGAAACGGGGGGATGTCAATTTTCCACTGAATACCTAGGTACGGTAGGCATTAACCTGTCATACGGAAAGGTGTGTACTATGTGTACTATGCAATATGCAATATGTACTAGGTAGACTCGGTAGAGTGTCCCCGAGGGTACTCTACCTAGGTAGATGATAGTCCAATTGAGGGACGAGTACGAAACAAGTGCTGGAGGAAGTTATACGAAATGGTCCCACAGATGGTTAATGGGTGAGTGGTGGTAAGGGGATTATTTGGGCTAGGGGGAGATGTGGGAGGTGGTAGGATATTGGTAGGTTAGTAGGTATAGTGGTAGCGGTAGAGGGCAGAGGTGGGAGGAGGTTGAACGACTAAGAAGGAAGAGGCGTGCGGCGAAGAATGCGGCTGCGAGTGGATGATCCAAGAATTGGGATTCAAAAAATCAATGGAAGTTCCCAAGGAAGCCACCTACCGAACGTTGTACGAATGTACCTTGTATCTTTCGCTCCCCAAACCCTCCTCCCTTCCACTCTCATAGGCTCCCCGTATCTGAGTGTTCCCGTTCGCGTATCCAAGTACTCTTCTTGTACTCGGTACCGAGCGTCTCTCAACTTTTTCGCCTGTGGCCGGTGTTTTCGTAACCTTTTCTATCCACCAATGTAGCCGAAGAAACGTAGACGAGACTCTAGCTGGCTCTTGTTTTGCTGGGTTATCCCCGTTTCCGCCCCGTGCCTTTAGTAGCTCTTAGTCACTTTTAGTCTGCCACTCGCTGCAACTCTTACTGGTGCGATGTCACAAAGCCTCATCAATCATCAATCCCCCAGATTGAGATCCTGCTTTGAGTGCGGCAACTAATCGTCCAGAAGACACTTCGATTACATATGCAATCCCCAGGATGAAACAACTCCGCAATGTCCCAACGGCGCCCACTAGACCCGCTACCCTGTTTCCCCAGGTAAATTCGAAGGGGGAAATCTATTTCTAATGTGCTTTATGCTTGTTCATAACGGGGATCCGAGATGGCAGACTTGCCTAACTCGTGGAGACGGTAAGGCGAACGGAAAATCGGCGAAGGGGTGATAGCGCGACGAAATTGATCGACGAGGATCTGGGCTGGGGTATGGAGTTGAAGTGGGAATATTGGTGTCGAAGTGTGTCAGATGGGAATATCTAGACCGGCTTTTTGCGGGGATAAAAAGACACTGAGCGAGCAAAATGCTTTGCTGCTACTAAATTATGTAGCAGGTAGTATCGGCGAGATGCGGCGACCCAGATAGCGATCCAATATCGTTGGAGGGGTGCGCCGATGATACACCCAGTTGTCGTTTATTCAGACGTCATTAACATATCTTCCCGCAGCGTAAACCATCGACCAAACGGCGCCACGATGGGGAAATTAAGAGCGAAGAGGGAGAAACGAGGAAATGGAGGTGAAGTAAGAGGGCCTGAATACTTGTACTACGGACATCTTACCATCCTACCGGCTGCCGAGGAGTTGTATCTATCGTCTATCATATAATCTCGCCGACTCAGCTCAGCCACTCCAGAGTCCGTGCCAGCAAAATCCTTTTACGTACAATATATACCTAGGTACATATTACATGCACAAAAACACCTACAGATAATTTGAGAATTTGGAGACCAGGTAATCGCGCCTTGCGCCATGATTACCCACCCGAACATGTGCCGCTGTAGCCAGTGACGGTTATAGCAACGATTTCGAAGTTGGGGGGAGCGAAAAAGAGGCGGGGACACTTTCGTACAGTACAATGCTAAAATATGTCTCTCGCTTTGGTGCAGGACTGCGGCGCGATGGAATCCGTAGGGTCATGGAGTCCCATCCATGAGTCTAAATTCACCGAGGCCGTGTGTAATCTTTTAACCAAAGGCGTCGAAAAAAATTGGGGAGTATCGCATACGACGGGAAGCTAGACTAGAAGTGTTCACCAGACATTTATTAGAAGACTGGCTCATACTTTGACGTAGATAGATGACCTGGGGAAAAAGGGGGTTTGCGCTCACAACTTCCGAGTCTGGACATGATTATGGGGCATGTCTTTAAAAGAACGCAATCTGTCTCTGACAACGTGCCGCCCACGCAAGAAAGGGTGGGATTACATGATTCGGTAGCAACACAAAAGCCACTCTGAGTGGACGCAAGGCAACATGGGCAATGGAGCAAGGCCTGGGCTTCCAATCGTGACGTGGACTTGATAGTACATATCGCACGATGATACAGCCGCATCTGCACGCTGCTGACCGCAAAACCCGGCGGCGCAGGATGCATGGGTGCCTGCAAAATAGTATTGTCTGCCTCGTTGCTTACCTGTCCGTCTGCCGTCAACCGCCTGCCGCGAACCGCTCGCCGTCGACTAGCTGGGCTGCTAGGACGAGAGAGAGCTCTGGCATTTCCCTCTCTTCCAGAAAAAGGCCCTACTCT
Organism: Hypoxylon sp. FL1150; assembly: GCA_022495205.1. Taxonomy (NCBI): domain Eukaryota; kingdom Fungi; phylum Ascomycota; class Sordariomycetes; order Xylariales; family Hypoxylaceae; genus Hypoxylon; species Hypoxylon sp. FL1150. The sequence goes on from MU376164.1 coordinate 415,664, forward strand.
AATAAATATCACCGAGACAGTTACGGGACGTCTTGAAGGAATCGGTATGCTACAGCCCCGGTAAAGAGAAAGAGGAATCGCAGGGTCTTATCCTGTGGGGACTCTTGGGAGGCCTCTGGGTCCCGTCCATGGATCTTGGATGACTTTCCCAAAAAGGTGCGCGCGCGAGAAGGACTCTGAGTGACGCTCGCTTCGACTCTTTGAAAAACATGGCGGGTGGGCCGCAATTCCGGGCACACATACATATAGCATAAAATAGTAAACAAAAGACTGCCCGACGAGTTAAAGCAAGGGGAGAATCGACGGTAATATCGTTCGACTAATTAGGGATTGCTCGCGGTAAGGATAACATGGGCCCTCGCCCTGACGGAATAGAGGCCAGGCAGATCCCGTCATGAGTGAGAGATAGATATATTTTTGTGGGGGAAGTCCAAGGAATGGTAGATGGGGGCAGATGGAGTCCCAATACCACGTACAATGCCTACTACCATACCTCGTCAGCAAATGAGAGGCTTCCCCATCCAAGTTCACCTGCATAAATGGACTCATCCATGTACATTCGTATTATGTTGTCATCTTGGTGTATTTGGCCAAACTGCCAGGTATACATTATACTTCCAAGTATACCAGGTACAGCCAAGCAGGGCGGCTTCGAACCTTGGTCTGAATAATAATACGGCCTCGTAAGACAACTCCTTATTGTTTCAGATTACCTATCTACGTGTGTGTTGGCGAACTGGCGAACTAGGACGACTGGATTGTGGAAGACAAGGCGACTATAGCATACCTAAGCATCAGCGTATCGGCACGATCAACACTATCATCATCCTTCATCACCCCAATCCAGGAACGCAAATCTACCTGCCTAACCATTTCGCATCGTCTTACCAAATTCATGCCATTCATACTCTGCCTCTGCATGTCTCTCCAACACGAAAGCGCACATAATCCCCGACCTAGAACCGGCATCCAGGATGAAGATCTATCATACTCTCGACCTTTTATGCAATCGGGCCTCATGACTATTCTAACTGGCTCATCTATCAAGCCTATTACCTGCACGACCCAAAAAAGTGCAGTTTTTAATTTTCTCACGCCGTCCGCGGCTGGCCGATTCATGTGGTGATCCACGAGCGTCAATAGGCTACTCTCTACCTACCAGTGCATAGTCTGTAGACCCCAATACCACTGCCTGATGTGCTTCCTGGCTGCTTGCATAAATTCCTCCTCTCCGCCTCTCTAGATACGCGCCATACCCCAAAGCCTAACGACCACTTATGCGCACAATACTTTTAATAAGTTCGTATGTCGTATGTCGTATGTCGTATATATTTGATGTCTCTATCGGTGCGCAGTGTGTGGACGTACACTTGTACGCGCAACCAGGGAGGCGGTGTCCGACCAGCCGGCGGCTCCGCGTACGAGATGATGCAGTGTCAAACGGCTTGGATCCCGCGATTGGCTCCCGTTCGGCAGCGTGTTTCTAGAAGAAGAGAAAAAAAAAAAAAAAAAAAAAAAACAGCTGCTGCTACCTATCGTCCATCGTCACGATCAACCCAGTCTCACTCTTATCTCCTTTTTCTCTCGTATCACGTCACGTCGGTTGCTTTCCCCCCAGCTTGCGAAAAAAGCACATGGAAGAACCTTGCTTCGGAATTCCCTGAAACCTTTATTCAGCCGCCTCGGTTGACCTGCATTGGGGGCCACCCTTCGCTGAGCCTCCCGAGCCTCCTTTTATTTTTGTGTGAGCCGCACCTAAACTAACACATGTCTTTTCCCGTCAAGGCCCAATTAAATCGGTATGACCAACATGCGTATTGTTGTACAACCCTCGAACCCGACCAACCATCTGGCTGATAACATTATATGCACGCACGCCAACAACCCATGTGGTACGCGTAGAATAGAAAATGCTCTCGGGGCCCTATATTCAGAAACTTGACGATCCCTGAAGAAAATGTGGCGTCCCCAACGGGAAACCCTAGTCAAATATATGAACGTTACACCTAAGGGTTCCAACATACGGTGAGGCTTTCGGCAGCCGTTACCCGAAGCCCAAAACCTTTTGGCTATTTGGAGTAGAATGAGATTGTTTTATTTTGGCTTGATTCAGCACGCACAAACGTACAGTCACAATGATCCCGGCTCCCCTAACAAGAGACAACAACCGACGACGTTACCTCGCACCGCAGGAGAAAACACATATGCCAATTAGGTATACCTCATAGCTGGGTCGTCTCCTCCACTCGAACGTGAGGTATAGCGACCCGCAACGCCTTACTTGATCTTGCTAAAAAATCGGCGCCGCAAGTCGATCGTACTCCATGGGGCTTCGGCTCAGCTAGCCTTAAGTCTTTCCTCGGTCGCTTAATCTACACACACAGACAGCATGTGATCCGCTAGATAGATAGCCATTGATGAACTATAGTAAGAAAAAATTGCAATTTCCTATCAATCCTTCCTTCGGTAAACCCCAAGCATGGCGAGACCGGAGCTTATACGGTTAGGTCATCGTGAAAAAAAGCAGGCTGTGGGCGCTAGGGCCAGCAGTCCCCGGACAGCAAAACTACCCGAGACAGCCAAGTTCGTATCTAGAAACACATGATAAAAGTAGAATATTAAGGTTACAACGTGTGAGTATCAGAGGCGTTGAAGAATGTATCGAATCTGTCCTACCAAGGTACGTACTTCGTACGTTAATGGCCAAAAGAAAGAAAGAAAAAATTCGTCGGAGATCTCGAACAAGATCTCGGGCAAGATCTTGGAATACCTAAGGATACCCCACTCCTGTCCACCCTAGGGATTCCCCCGCACAATGCATCGGGCATCCGCCGGAATGACTGACTGGTGACATCGGCGTGTCGTACAATCAACCGGGACAAAATATGAGAAAGCCGTCATCGAAGGAGGTAGAAGAAGCAATTTAGCATACAACGTCACAAAAACCCCCCTTGCTTGAGGTAGTTTCATCCATACCTAATTCACTATGGAGCTGCCCCTTACGATGAACGCCGTCGTGTTCGACGGCCCGTACAAAGTCTCGCTTCAGCAGCGACCGGTGCCGAAAAGTGAGTCAAATCATAGAGATTTCCTCCCGTGCCCCTCTTTCAAGCCATAGTAGGGTAGGAGCATGTAGATACATATCATGTATATTCTATATTCTGACTAACACGCGCACGTAGTACAGCATGATGGAGACATCGTAGTGAAGGTCCAGGCGACGGCCCTTTGCGGATCGTATGTATTATTGAGCACCCCTTTTGCTTTTGCGTAACGGCTAGCCCTCTGATGTCCCGAGCCTCCTAGTGAACTCCACACCTTCCGCGGCCACCAGCCCTCGAACACCGGCTTTATTATGGGTCATGAATTCACTGGCACGGTGGTCGCAGCCGGCAAGGAGGTCAAGTCGATCAAGATAGGGGACAAGGTGGTGTGCCCCTTCACGGTGTCGTGGTGAGACCCCATGCAAATCCCGCGCGGCTGAGACCACCCATTAACGCAATCCGCAGCATGAATTGCTTCTACTGCAAGAATGGATACACATCCCGCTGCGAGAACAGTCTATTGTTCGGCTCAGAGAAGCTGGATGGTGCGCAGGCCGATTACGTGCGAGTCCCCTTTGCGGATGGCACGGCAATGAAGGCGCCACCAGAGATCGACGATAACGCCTTGGTACTTATGGCTGATATTTTCCCGACCGGTTTCTTTGGCGCTAGGAACGCATTCAACGCCCTCGGCACGCAGGATCCTTCCGAAGCCACAGTAGTGGTGGTTGGCTGTGGACCGGTAGGGCTATGCGCCATAGTCTCGGCATTGGAGTACAAGCCGAAGAACCTCTTCGCCATCGACAGCGTCGACAGCCGTCTCGAGCTCGCAAGAAGCTTGGGAGCAGAACCCATCAACTTCGCCAAAGATAGGGAGGCGATGATCTCTCGGATCAAGGAGGCCACAGACGGCCGCGGGGCTGATGCGGTGATTGAAGTAGTCGGTCTAAGCCCTGCTCTGAAGACGGCGTACGACGTCCTGAGACCTTTTGGTTTCATAAGCAGTATCGGTGTTCACAATGCCGAAGTGAGTAGATCTACGACCACATCCGTGCGTGTGATTATGTACTGATTTGTTGCATCAGATCCCATTTAGTGGTACTGAGGGTTACAAGTTGCGTAACTCCCATTCGCATTCTTAAGAGACGACTTGGCTGACGCTGCAGCAGTAAAAATATAAGACTCCAAATGGGAAGATGTCCAGTCCGTTCGGTATTCGCCGACGCGCTGAAGGTTCTAGCAAAGAACCAGGATCGATTTGGGTGAGTTTCCTCACATGCAGCCCTATTCGACTAGCTATTGGTGATAACTGACTCCCGGTAGGTTTATGTTTGAAAGAATCATGCCTCTTTCTACGGCCGTATCGGGGTACGACCTGTTTGACAAGATGCAGGTGCAAAAGGTGATCTTCAAGCCGTAATTGGAAGGTCGATTATCCCGTCCTGCTGGAAAAGCAAAACACGTAGGCCACGAGCTCAGTTCTGCCGAGGTTTGACGATGCCATCGTGCATAAAGTAGTAGACGACGGTAGAGTCATCATGTACTGTAGCTAGCAAAACTCTTTTGACACGGTCCGGAGCGGCTGAAGCCTGCGCTGGCATCGAATCAAAAACATTTGCAAACGACCTGAGAGACCATTTCTCAGACAGATGAGTCGGCAGGACCCATTCCGCTACGGGTGTCTCTGGAATGCGATTCTCCGGGTTCGGGTGAGATTTGAGCATCTCAATCTGGTCATCCGGGTGTAGGTAAAGCTGCCGGGGAGGTAGTCCAATGATAAGCGGTCTCGGGAGAGGTGAGTTATCCACGGGAGAGTGAGTCAGAAGCTGCAATTCGGTCCAGTCATGTTGGTATCGCAGGTTATCTAGTACCGCGGTTGCGAGACGCTCGACATGATTTTTTGAGGCCATTGTCAGTCCGTTTTTTGTGCTTGCATCAAATTTGTGGTCGTTGGTTTCGCACGAAAAACAAGGACCCTTATGCCTGCCTTACGGCGAACTAACAAATGTATTACCTAATATTGCCAAAAGCGATATAAGACTACAAATCCACACATCTGGTACTTCATGTCAGTCATACCCTTTAAATGCACATCAAGATCTACCTACATACATGTATGTAGATAATATCAATCGCTACCCAGACTTTATCTCCCCACCAAAAACATAGAGAACCAACGATTATCATAATCATCTAATGTCTTATCTGGATGAGAAGCTGTCTAACATTGACATTCCGCAGTAGTATTAAGTTTGTGTTTGGAGTATGCCTAGGTACCAACGAAGGTTTCTAGATGACATCACAACGGCCGAATGACTGCACATCAATACCCAAGACTATTTAGCCGAGACTATGCACATAATCTAGCGGGTTGGTACAGGTTTTGGGGACGCCTGCATACTAGTATCTCATTGTTGATTCTCGAAGATGCTTGGAACACTTTAAATCAGTTCCTAATAAAAAGGATCATACGTCTAGGTACTTGGCCGGGCACAGTCGAGATAGACTCATGGATTCCGCATGTGCTAAGGTTGTGTGCTACGAAAGCACATGGAGGCGCAGGTTTGCAGCTGACGCCGAATCTAGACCCTGAAGAGGCAAAGTGCGGAAAAATCCCCTTGCGATGCACGTAAGTATTATCTTCAAAGTCTATTCCCAAAGTTTCAATGTCAGCAACTCTAGAATAACATAGCATCATATATGACAGTTAAGTTTGAAGAGGTGCATCAAAAGGTGTTAGATGGAAATCAGACGTCACCTATCTGGCTAATCTGATGATCGTAGTGTAAGATCTCAAAAAACAGGCCTAGAACCTTACTCTTCGATGAAGATCCCCTGACTAAAAGAACTTGGCGGCCTATTAGTATGTAATCCTTAACAATGACTGTTATTGAACCCCTGTGGAGATACCGAGCAATGCGATCAAATGAGCGAGATTCGCACTCGCTGTAGCGCTCCCATCTTGCGAACGTAAAGGGGCTGCCTTTCGAGTCCTATGCCAATGCCAATGCCAACTTGGCATTGCCAAGGAACACCTGCTGGCCCTGTAATACCGTACGAAAATCATTCGTACTTCGTACTGTCGTATTCAATACAACATATTCTTACCACATGTGCACCTCGAAATCCTGTTGTGCTACTTTTTAGGTTTCTCTCTCTACGCCTCCTACGTGTTTATCATTTCCGTATTCTCCCACATTACTATTGTCATTCTTTTCTCTTCCTAGTAGTGTTATGCACCGTTGGAGGGTTTGACAGCATTATTCGAACAAAGAACGTGATTTGGGTATTGCTCAATTAGCTACTTTCGCATGATTTCAACTCCAAATTGCCAACCGCCGACCCTTATCGCAATACCTCATTCCCATCCGATCCCAACGTCATTGACATCGCCTAGCGGTTAAGAACAGATTCCGGTCGAACTAGCGGGTTTTCGAACCTCGCGAGGGGCGTCAGCTCACGATGCCGTCAGAATCGCCGAGAATATCCAAGGAGGGTGATGCCGACCGGATGACGACGATCTCGACCGCCACGGAACATAATGAATCTCTAAACCAACGTGTGCCGATCCCCGCAACGCAGGCGCAGGAGGGCGTAGGTGCTGCGCTGACCTCCAACGCGGCCGCGCTCGACGTCCAGATACACGAATACGCGAACGGATACCATTTTCCACCTAAATACCCCGTCAAGGAGCAAATCCGAATGGGACTCGTCTCTTTCTGGAACTTCTATAACACCGGCTTCGGCTTCTTCCTTACCATCTACTCCCTGAATGTTATCGCATGGGGTGGTATGCTCTTCCTCCTGCTGTGCAATGCAGCACCGGAGATGTGCTATGTCAACGGAACGTACGATTGTAACCACATCGACTCTCCGCGCCGAATATGGATCGAGACGGATTCGCAAATCCTGAACGCGCTGTTCTGCGTGACCGGGTTTGGCCTTGCGCCGTGGCGCTTCCGCGATTGGTACTTCCTGCTGCAGTACCGCCTACAACATAATCACGATGCGCTGCGGAAGCTTGCTGGTGTTCACCGAGGCTGGTTCCGTCTGGCGGGTTCCGATCAACTGCCCGTAAACTTGGGGCCGAAGAACATTGAGGAGGCAGTTGGAAGCTACAACGTGGATGCTGTTCCACTCCCCCTAGAGACCGTCTCGGATGCGCCACCAACGGGTATTCGAGCACCTCCGACCAAGTTGTGGAAATTGGACTTTATTGTCTATTTCAACGTTGCCAACACATTCCTCCAGTGTGTTCTGTCGGGATTTATGTGGGCTTTAAATCGATACGACCGACCCAGCTGGTCGACCGGTCTCTTCGTCTGCCTCGCATGTATAGCTTCCGCCATCGCGGGTATCATGATGGGGATCGAAAGCAAGCACGTCAAGGCCATTGAGGGCGTTCCCTTGAATAAGGGGGATTTAGAACGTCTGGCGCGCGATAAAGAGCTGGGGATCCCTCATTATAATAACATCAAGGACAAGGACCCTGAGGCGGAAAAGGAGAAGCAAAAGAAAAAGAAGGAAAGGAAGTTATTCAGAAAATCCGAGAAGCCTAGCCTGGGAACAGATAATGAAAGGCAGGCATTCTGTGATTGAATTTGACGTTTTCGTTTTTTCTATAACAGCACGCTTAATGTTTACCAGCATGTAATCTTTTAGAAGTATACCGGTCCAGCGCCATCTCTGTCGACGACAAAGCAATGCAATTCGCCAAGACAGCAGCACAAACTCTCATATGAAACCGCCGTTCAAACTTTCAGTTTAGGACTGGTCTAAAGACATATAAGTCCCCTTAACCTTACAATATTCACAGACCCTCTCTGTTGTTGCTCCATAGGGCCGAGTTGGAGCGGCCTAGCGAATACTACCTATCCTTACAGTATCCTTACTAGTATGGTTATGAGTATAGGTAGGCCCTGGGGTTCGATTCCCCAGATGGCCAATTCTTTTGCACTTTTTCGCTTCTATATCCAATACAACCTAGCAAGCAACTTGTGAAAGCCACCTCATATATTAGCCGTTCTCGCTATTAACGTAGAGAACATGAAGCTATTGGGCCGTAACGCCGTAAGACAGAAAGATGAGATGCCTCGCAAAATGTCTATCTAGAGTGAGGCTTACGTGTAGACGTCAGTCAGGGGCTAATGCGTTCTGCATCGATACGCTGGCCGAACACGCTGGCAGGTGATGGCATTTCAGGGATGCTCACAAGATGCCATTCTCCTTTAGCACCTGGCCCCAGGTATCCACCCTTTAGCAAGTTCCGCCTGTTGGATCTGGGGTTTTCTTAGCTGGACCAATAGGACTCGGGCTACGTATCGTAGGGCGAATCGGCTGACCGTTGCGGAGAACAGCTTTTTTCTGGTCCCCAGCTTTCTAGGCTTTCTACACCTGTAGGTCTGTAAGGGGTAAAGCGGCAGCTATAAAAGGTGAATTATGTAAGATATGCGCAATCCAGCCGTTATCGACACACTTATCGCTCTACCAACGCGGCCCACGCCTGATACCCTGACACGGGTCCCTTGGCTGCAACTCTGGACTTTCACACCGTTGCTTCCTTGCCAACACCGGAGAGCTTCAACTCTGGCGGGAGCTCATCAAAGCTTCGTCGACTACTAACCAACACTATATACAGGTTTTCTTTCTTTCGATTTTCTTGTGTCGCTTATCAAAGAAAGGGGTAGGCTTCTCTCAATTGTGTCATTGCTTATCTCTTTCTAACTACTACGAGTCCGTCCGCCGGTGCCTTGGTAAACATCCGCAACGATGGCGTCCAAGGCGCTCATCCCCTTCCTGGTGGGCATGATGCTACTCACTGGAGTATGCAACACGCTGTTATCCAAGTACCAGGTACGCCTGTCCTTCTTATCCTACCAGTATAATAGCTACCCGCTAACCGCCACATTCCAGGACAACCAATGCGTCCGAGACTGCGACGACCCCGACCCCAAGAACCGCAAGACCTTCGAGCAGCCCGTGCTGCAGACCGCGCAGATGTTCGTCGGCGAGGTCGGATGCTGGCTCATCGTCGGCCTGATGACGGCATATCAGCGCTTCACGAACCGGAAGACCAGCGGGTACCAGGCTGTCAGCAACGACGACGCGGACGCGAATGACCATGCCGCGAGCGTCCATTCCGAGCAGGCGCTGCTTCGACCCTCCGCCTCGGCTAAGCGCACCGGTGGCCCCGATGGCCTGCTGAAGGGCTTTGGTATCCTGCTTCTTGCGCTGCCCGCTATCTGCGATATCCTCGGTACCACACTCGTCAATGCCGGTCTGTTCATGGTAGCGGCTTCGATCTACCAGATGACTCGTGGTGCGCTGGTGCTGTTCGTTGGCCTGTTTAGTGTTATCTTCCTGCGCCGCCACCTACACCTGTTCCAGTGGATCTCGTTGGTTGGCGTCGTAGCTGGTGTTGCTCTTGTTGGGCTTGCTGGTGTGATCTCACCTGATGCGAAGGCCGAGGCTACCGATACCTCGAGCCAGGCCGCTGAGGACGCTGCGACTGCGGAGGCTCTTCGTGCCGCCTTGGGCGTTGTCCTGATTGCCGGCGCGCAGATCTTTACTGCCACTCAATTTGTCCTGGAGGAGTTCCTCTTGGAACGTTCAAGCATTGAGCCCATCGAGGTTGTGGGCTGGGAGGGCCTGTTCGGTCTTGCTGTCACCTTGATCGGCATGCTGGTGCTGCATCTGGCCGTCGGTCGAACCGACGCTGGCCGCTACGGCATGTTCGACATGGTCGAGGGTTTCCGACAGATGACGGAGAACAAGGTTGTCGGGATTACAAGCTTCCTCATCATGATTTCCATTGGGTAAGTCTAGATTTTGGACTATTTTACTCTAAGGGAGTACGCTAACTAGCTTGGAAGTGGATTCAACTTCTTCGGCCTCTCCGTTACCCGCAGCGTCAGCTCCACGGCCAGATCCACCATCGACAGCTGCCGTACGCTTTTTATCTGGATGGTCTCGCTCGGTCTTGGCTGGGAGACTTTCAAGTGGCTACAAGTCGTGGGCTTCGCACTACTGGTATACTTCACCTTCGTGTTTAACGGCATCGTCCAACCTCCCTTCAAGTTCCTGCAGCCGAGAGAGGAGGTTGAAGAGCTCCTCCCCGAGGAGCCTATCGAGCATAGCTAGGGAACCATAGATTCCTTTCGGGATTGACCTAGGATACGTACACTCGGCTAGGGTTGGTCATATCGGACTGTTTGAGAAGTGACTGGGGAGTTTGCTTAAGAAGGAACACATTCTTGCATGGGACTGGCGTTCTTTGGTTCTGTGATCTCTGTCTTCCATTCCATTGTACATACGCGTGTCTATCAGGGTTCTTTCTCTTTTGTATGATTCTATCGGTTTGTGGCTTGTGGCTTCGTGGAGTTTCAGATTGCGTGTAGCATCTCAAGATGAAATTTGCGAAATCTTCCTTCTAGGTACTCCTGACCATGGACCCATTACTATCGTATCATCTCTCCTGAAGAGTGATAAGTCATTGACGAGGCCGCCAAGTCCGTAAAGAGCAAGCTTGAACAAGAACTACGGTCTCGAATAGATTCGTCTTCACAAACATTCTCGGTGGGTATAGCAATTAGTCTAGCCAATCCTACACACACCGAGCTCGAAGGATCCCTGCCTAGGTATGCATGATGTAAGCGACGATATATCGAGAGATTCCATGGCCTATTATAACTAGATGGTCGGTGAGATGGGTTTAGGCAATGGCGTTTGATATGGTGGTTTCCTGCTAGTAAGGATAGTGCTTGTCACATGCCTCCCCGGAAAAACTCAGACGGTGATTAGAAAGGGGGAATTGAGACAGAGATGTGTCAGTATCGTTGAAGAGAGCTTGCCAGGAAATAGTACAATTCTCTCTTGAGTACTTGACTTGAAGTCTACGTGGTCTCCTGGTCATGTTGCGAGCTCCAGCTTTGCGCATGGCTACCCACCTAGATGCCATCAAAGAGGTTTCATAGTACCTATCATATAAATGAATTCTGGCGAGAGCGTTTTGTTATCACATGGTAGTAGAGAGATTGATAGATACCCATGTCTCTTCGGACGGGTAGCTACAGACAGACTGGGTTCCATATGACTGACACATCCAAAGTTGGCGTTTGCCGCTCCTTCCCTCTGGGGGGGGGGGGGGGGGGTTACCAAACCAGAGGGCCTGCCAAACAAAAGTGGAAGGTTATAGTCACTAATAGGAGCACATCCTTCCAGCAGATAGGCTTACGAGGCATCCATGGAGCAGTAGTTAGCTCATTCCTCTCCCATGGTCGAGTGGTTAAGGAAAGACCCGGGTGCAAATCCCGGTGGGTGCAATCTTTTTTATTATTTTTTTCTTTTTCTTTTTCGTTTTTGCAAGTAAAACGTGAGACAGGTTGATTCAGGTCGAGCTGGAGGCATGTAATCTACTGGCTTTTTTTTTTTTTTTTCCTCCTTTTGCTGCTTCGACCCTGTTCAGTTTTCCAGCCATACCCCGTTCCCCAGGCTCTTATTGCCTGCCACAATTCAGGAATAAGATGATATACTCTAGAATATTCAAGTTGATGATCCTCTTTTCTATTTTATGCCTGGCACCATAGACATGTGAAGATTGCATACAATATCAACTCCCTAGCATATCATAGGTACTGGCCTTATCTCTATGATATCCACTCGCTAACTGACCATAGTTCGAAGATGAGAAATTGCTTCTCGTTCCCTGATATTAGTTCAAATCAGGATAGTAGGTTTGTAATGCATGCCTATTTACCTATAGATATTACTATATATCTATCTTCGTCCTATAAATACGAAAATACACGAACTTGAGAAGATACTTCCACCAACTAGATACTTCAGTATTAGAAATTCAGCTACAAGATCCAGTAGTACCAGTAGGCTATTATCCTCCTATCTCTTTAACTATCAGACGGGAACCATTCAAAAGATGGTGCTAGGAAGAGTATTAAAGGGCTGGATATCCAAGCTCACTCATTGCAAGCATCTACGAGACCTAGCTTCCCAGACACAGACAATATGTAAAGAGACAGATAATAGTATAAGTTACTTGCTAGTAACTTATTCTTCCGCATAGGAAACACCTCAACCTATTCTGACCCCCGTGCCCTATGGATGCCAGAGTGGTCCTATTAACGAGAGAGAACCTTTACCATCCACCCCCTTTGTAAAACTACCTACCGAAACCAATCCTACACGCAAGTCCATGAAACGCCCAGCCGATGCATTACGCTCAAAAACAGGAGAAACACGGGTCCACAGGTCATAATCTGCCCATGCCCATCATCATCGTCATGCCAATCCCCTGAGCTGCTCGTGACAACCCGACGAGACGAAACCCCCAACACACCAAATCATCATGAACCCCAAAGCCGTAAACCCGTACAAACGTCATTCCCAACGTCCTATGCTCGCCCACTTCGATTCCAACACCATTTCGTTTCGAACTTCGTTCAGTCGGGGGAGGGGGGGTGGGAGACGAGCCTTAGCTGACGTTGCAGAGAAGCTCGGCCTCCAGGATGAACTTGCCCTCCTTGTACTTCTCGCTCGACTCGTACGCCTTATCGTACTTCCAGCCGACCGTCTCCTTGCACTGCCTGCAGGTGATGTCGCGCACGATGTGGCGGCCCGTCGTCATGCTGCGCTCCGACGCCTCGCCCGCGTCGATGTTGACAACCTCGTTGAACAGGTAGGCCTTACCGTGCTGTCCGCGGAAGTTCTAAATTTGTCGATCTCCGTTAGTAAAAACGTTTGCTTTACGGTGGAAGGGACGAGGGACAGGGAACAAGCTAGAATAGATAGGGCTGAGTAAGGAAGGTATGAAGACAGACAGGGTTGAAGCTAGAAAACAAGGTAGGTAGGTATATATATATATGGAGGGAAATATGGGACAGGTCTTACTCGACTTATGATTTCCTCGTGGTTGGCGAGATGGGTCTTGCAGTTCTTGCAGCCGTAGATCTTATTACTATTGAGGTACGTGTTGTACGCGAGCCCCATCGTGACCGAGTTCGTCTTTTCTCCGCAGACCGGGCGGATCCTCTTCTATTCCGTCTTTGTTTGCTTCGCTTGCTCGCTTGGCTCGGGTCGGCGCGAGGGAATTAAGAGTATCGGGCGGTCGGCGTTTGGAGTTGACCAAGAAGTAGGCAAGATCCGGTTGTGCTATCCAGAGACGTTGATGCGGGAAGTTTACCAAAGCTGTTTGGTAGACGTAATGGCGTAGAGAAGACTGGAATTTCACCAAAAATGCCGGGCTTTGAACTTGGTCTACTACTTAAGTAGTTAAGAGACCGTGGTAGATACGTAGCAGTTTGAGCGGTTGCAACGTGAGAAAGAAAGGCTGTGTAGGGTGCCCTCACGCGATGTTCAACGTTGGAGAAGTGCGTTGGTGTGGTAGGTGGTAGGTGGAATCTTGGTTGAGGTCATTCGGGAGCTGCAGTACCGACGCCTTATCTTTCCGAGGGGTTGTCTGCTATCGCCTATGAGGTATGGCGTATGCAACCCCGCTAAACCCTTGGCTACAGGCTGTCCGTAGGACCCGACGCCTGTCCCCTTGTGCTGCGGGTGGAAGGGTTTAACCAATAGAGGCTCACGGGTGCTACCTCACCTTGAAGTGGCACGTCAAGGTGGCATCCCGGCTACAACTATACGCAAAACGTTCCCTCAACTGTCTCTGTGTAACTATAGAGAAAGATCTTATCAAGACCTCATGATTCGTATGGCTGTGAGCTAGGTAATTATATGCATCAGCTGCTCGTCATCTGCCTTTGTTGTGTTGCAATGAACCCCATTACCTAGCTGCTTCAACTTCTGCATCTCCCAGATATGCCCATGGCTTATTCGTTCAAGCAGGTCTCACTAGATTTCAGTACGATGAAAAGCATCTGCATCTACAACCGCAAGTTCCTTTGTCGTCTCACAAATCTCACAAAGCTGCCACAGCGCCAGTAGACAGCTTCATCTGCAGTGTCTCAGGAGAAGCATTACTATGAGATCGTATCATTTATTCTCGATCTATCCAGTCATGACTATCAGATGGCGTCAGGCCGCGGTGTCTATCGGCTAGGGAACTATCTACAAGAAACATCGAGCAGCGGTCGTATGAGAAGGAGAAAAGAATATGCACAAATCAAACAGAGCGGTCACAAAATACAAAACGAACTCGCACCCTTGAAGACTGACCATCGGAACCCAAGCAGCTCGAGATGCCGATAGTGAGAGACGTGTTACATGTCATTTACCACGAGAAAGCCTCCTCGATGAAGTCGATGCTCGTGTCGTATTGCTTGCGGCGCACCGCCTGCCGTACCTCGTCACTGAGCGCACCAGGTCCACAGACCGATACACCCATGGTGCCGACCTGCGACTCCGTTTCCATTCCGATCAGTGTTTCGATGTTGGGTCGACCAGGGAACATCTGTACCGTCGATGAAGGACTGTGGATTTCCTTGGTAGAACGTGGTCGGCTGACGAATAGCATAATGCGCAGCACATCGCGTCGTTTGTCCATGGCCAGGATCTCCGTCATCCAAGGTCGGATCCATTCGAGATGTTCCGGACTCTGGATGATCCACACGAGAACTATCTTCCTCGTAGCTACCGTGCCGTTCGCGAAACCTGTAACCAGGTCTCGTACATGAGGAACTGCGTGGGTGACACCGACACCTCCAGCAAAAAGCATCACGGTGCCATAGGAATGCATCGAATGTTCTCCACCATAGGGACCTTCAACAAGGCAGGTTGTCATTAGTCGACCATCAGGGCGTGCCGCGGCTCTCTGATACAGAGTATGGGTCATGCCGGATCGTCCTCGAACGACGAATGACATGGTGGTCTTGCGCATAGCGAGGACATCCTGTCGGTTCATAGCCAACTTATCTGCCGTGAGCTCTTCAGCTTCCTCGCTCCAGGCCAGGGAGAATGGGTGGGATTGCCAGAAACTAAGGGCAGGCAGGTACAAGTAGGCGTGCTGACCGGGACGGAAAGTCCAAGGCCGAGCCATAGTCACTGTGATTCGGACTGCGTTTCCAGGGAGCGCCTCGATGAGGGTCTTCGTTCCTCCTTTGCCGAAGTTGTGGTAGGCAACGCGCCCGAGCCGGACGAGTCTGTCGCCAGCCCAGATAGGGACGACTACGAATAACCATTTGATTTGCTCCAGGTCCTCCAGCTTAAGGTGGTACCAAAGGCCAGCAATCGCCAACGCAGCGAGCAAGATGTGCATGATCTTGAAGGTCTCGTAGTAGGCGTGTCTAGCGATGCTGGCAGCTTGGAAGGAGATGGCAACAAAAGCGCAAGCGGCCTGAATTGCGTTAGGGAAGACGTCTATTTGAGAAGTGGAGGGAAACTCACGATGAATCCATAGAGTAGGAACGGCACAGTGACGATAGTGTTGAAAGCGGCAGCCCATCCCGCTGTTGACGCAGATGCAGCCAGGAAAGCAAAGGTGTGGCATACGGCCTCCAGCACAACAATACGCCCGAACCAGCGATGCATCAAGTTGAACGTATCGAAGGACATGCCGAGTAGACCGATCAAAGGGTTATTTCTGCCAGCCATCATGACTAGAGGAATCATGTTGACGGTAGCCAAGGTTCCACTTCGGTTTCTCAATTGCTTGCAGGCATCGGCGAAGCTGTCGGCAAAGGGGATGTTGATAACACAGAAGGCGACATTGGTGGCGAAGTATGCGACCAGGAACAGGAACTGGAATCGCGTGGGGAGAGTGCCGACATTGATGGCACTGCTTAACTGAAATTCTCGGTTATGCCGTTTGCTGAAGAGTGGAGAGTACAGCAAGTTCTTCTTGATCCAGGAGAACCTCGCCGACGGCTTCACGAAATATCGCTGGGTATCGTTCGACAAATTCGTAACGGTACGGATGTATCTCGTCAATCCAGTCGTGATGCGCCATGTTATGAGACCAATCGACACAGCACCGCAGATTATCAGCAGGTAGTTTGAAAGGGATTCGTTCTCCATATCCGGGGTCCATCCTGTTGCTTGCCCTTCACCTGCGGCCTGAGCCCCTTGCCCACCTTGTTGTCCAGACATGATGGGATTTCTTATCGTAAATAAAGGTAACCAGCTAGATCATAAATCTAGAATAAAGTGGAAGATATTTGCGCGACCTATTACCTATCCAGACCAGGGAATCGTTATCAAAGGTAAGGAATGTTGCCTCGAGGGTTGGTCACGAGATGCAGGTAAACACGCGTAGGTATGTATTGAATTGGTTGTACAAGATCAACTCGAGCAACCGTAAAAAAGGGTGAACGAAGGGAGCCACAGCCTGCTGTAAGTGAAATGTGGTTGGCCTAGATTTGTCTCCGTAGTGACGACCTTAGGTGAGTCGAGATCGAGGGTCGGCGAAACACTGGGGTCTGAAGGGAAGACAAATATTTAAGTCGAGTGGTGAAAAGTTGGCCTCAAGCCTCAAATTTCGATTACAATGAAAGACTCGGAAAATACCACCCTTAAGGATGATTTTGTAGCAACTGTACCTGAGCAATGCCACAAATGAATGAATGTATGACAATGCCAAACCCCCAAGCTTGGTGATAGAGAGACCAAGGTGCGTAGGTAGTAGTAAGGTCAGGAAAAGGAAGACCCAGAAGGATTTGAGGCGACAACGAAGATCTAGGAATAAGGCCTAGTTCCCATTGCTTGAGATATATGAAATAGGGAACCAGGAATAAGGAGGGCGAATAGCTGAGGTAGCCCCATGGGAACCTGGAATACTCTGGTACGTACCGGTATACCCGCCCTGGGGGTTAGCCACTGTCACTAGGAGCCACTTAATTACGTCGTCCAATGCCAATACCCCTTACCATGCGCCAATCACCAGCACCTGCCCCCTGAAAATCGAAAAAGAAAAACACTCGAAGGTGGATGTGCGGGCGAGTTAGTGGATTGGGTTGCCTGTGGGTTAAGGTTATGTCTCCGACCGTAAAAAGAGGGGCTGGCTGTGGCTTCTCGACGCCTTTTTCCCGCTTAAGACATCAAACGTCAATCCGAATTCTTGTTCACCGACAATCAATTCCCTATCATCCGTAAGGCCTGCTTGCCTAGGTATATTCATGATCTAGATAATACTTGTGGTTTTGTTTCAACTGCTCACTTTCTTCTCTTACATTCGACGTGACAGGTGCCAGCACAGGTAATTTCATGCGCAGCAATTTTCTTAAGGCACCGGGCACATACGATGAACGCGTTCGCTTAATGTCTTCCTCAGTTTCGTGGCTGGCTAGGCTCACATACGAGGCAGGGAGCAGGGGACATTTACCAAGCCGCCAAAGTTAGTAGTGTGGAGATGGGCCGATACTATGGTAAAAATGCAAGGTACGAAGAAGACGGAAAGAAGAAAGATTGGTCGAGAATTTGAGCAGATCGATTCTTAAGCGGCAGAATCACATCCTTGCTCTGGCTAGTTCATAGCCCAGATCCCAGTCAGTCGGTGTCTATCGTATTTGCCCCATCTTGGGAACGCCAATTTACAAACTAAAGAGATTCCTTCGTCAAAGTCTTCGCTGGCCAAGACTGACCCCAGTTGCATTTCAGACGACGGGCATCATAAGCTTGCTTTCAGATCATATGTTGTCCGATCTTGACCCTGCGAGCATTTTTCTGAAACGGAACCAGCGCACATCAGAAAATAGGGGCCTTCTAGTCTCGGGGGTCCTACTCGTGCTATGCCCCACTTATAGTGGTAGTCGTCCCTCCCCCCAGCCTATAAGCTGGTGCTTTGCAGTAAATCAACCATTTCGGTAAATCAACCACTTTTTCGCGATACCCTCAACACTCAATTACTAAATCTAAAAACCTTTTACTAAATATCGGCAACCACGCTCTGAATCGTATACAGCAACCGGACCAAGCTTCTTACTAACCCTCCATTTACGTGCTTTTTTCGCAGCTTCTAAATACCAACGCCGGTGGCTGTTGCGAAACTTAAGCTCGGCGGCTTCTACTATCTTTCGGGCCTCAGCAACGGCATCTATCTCCTTTTGCCTCACCATTTCGCGTCCCTCAGCAACAGTCAACACTCCTCCAGTCTTTAGGGGCATGTTTTTACAAGCCCGGCGAGCTTTAGCCGTCCTTTCGGCGTGCTTTGTACGTGCCAGGTCCCTTTTAGCCTGAATCATCTCAGCTGTGTTTGTGATGCCTGCTTTTGCTAACTGCGCAACCTTCTTAGTCATCTCTGGAGTGACCAGAACCCCCGGCTGAATCATCTTATCCACCCTATAAGCAGTCCTAGTTAACTGACGATACGTAACGGGGGTTCCGATCGGGGAGGAGGACATCGGGTTCGCGGGGGGGGTTGTTGGTCTCGGTATTCTTTTCTCAAGCTCGGTTAGGACCACTAGTGGATTAAATGGATAGATACCAGTCTTGCGAAACGCAGACTGAATAGTACTAGTCTTTAGTGCATTTCTTCGTACGCCCTGGATGCGGGCAAGGAATTCTATCTTAGAAGTCCCAGTGAGGCCATCACGGATTTCGTAGTCGAGTGCTTTAGCGTGGTAGTGCTTGTATGGTTGAAAAACAACAACATCTAACGGCTGAAGCACGTGGGTTAGATGAGGAGGTAGCCCGAAAGGAATTATATCGTGCTTGTCACAGTATTCGATAAATTGTATGGTGTGGTGCGAGCCGTGGCCATCGAGGATTAGGAGTCTTTTGCTGCCGACTGTTTGTTTATTTGTTGAATTCTCGAAGTGCTCAAGCCATTCCAGAGTGATTTGGTCATTCGTATAACCAGATGGGGTAGGCCGGATGACGGTATCGTTGCTTAATTCTGGTTGTTGATACCAGCTAGCCATGTGAAGCTGGCCAGCTAAAATCAGAAAAGCTGGTATGTGATTGCCCGCCGCGCTCACGGCTTCTATCGCAGTACAGGACTCGCGATTCTCAGGAACACTGAAATAATGAGCCCTCTTTCTTTTGGTAATAATAACTTGGTCCTTGCCGACTCCTATACGGAATCCCGTCTCGTCCATATTCCATATATCCTCAGGCACGATACCCTCATCTTCGATAATTTTTTTTAATTTATTAAAATATTCGTTGACTCGTGTGATGTCTTCGGAGGCTTCGCGCTCGGCTTCGAGTGTTTTCTGTACCCTTCTGAAGTATTTGTGACGTTTTATAAAGCGTGAAGCCCACGATCGGCTAACCGTCTCTGGCTCGGTGTTTGCCACGGAGGGGGCTCGTTGGGAAAGCAGGTGATTTGCCGCGTCGATAATAAATTCAACACGTACAGCAAGGTTGATACGATCTAACCGATCAATATAGCGGCAGATAGCAGTCTCTTCAGCAGCTAATAGCTTCGTTTGCGGTGTGTGAGTGCCTCTTTTGGTATTCGTGGTCCTCATCCGTGTGCGGAGCTGTTGACGAGAAATACCGAAATCCCGGGCGACGGTGACTAATTTAGCACCCGGGTTTTCACTCATATATTTGTATGCGCTTTCTAAATTAGATGCCATTTTTTTCGAATTAAATCGGCTTGAAATGGGCTCAGATTTCGAGTTTTTTATTATAACTATTCGAAAAAGTGGTTGATTTACCGAAATGGTTGATTTACTGCAAAGCACCAGCTTATAGGCTGGGGGGAGGGACGACTACCACTATAAGTGGGGCATAGCACGAGTACCACCAATGGCGGCTTAAATCGTCCTCTTGGATGGGACGACGAGCCACCGCCAAGCAGCCAATGACGAACAGCAGAGAACATCCCAATTTTTCAGCACCTTCTCAACTTGCGCTAAGCGGTCAATAATGGCATCACAACGCACCAATACATAACTGCGGAAGAGGGATGCAGCTGACACGGTCCGCGCGGAGAAGTACATATTGATGTGCTTATCCTAATGAAATCCGGTTGCGCATCTATTAAGCGCTCTATCGCAGCTCAGACATTATCCAAAACATAACAACTTTCACACCAATGTTCTATAAGTCTCTAACATTCGCGAGTATACGTCATCTAGAAACTGGAATGAAACATTATGTTGTGTCTCGCGCAGAAGCGCTCATTTACATAGCTGCCGACCTGGCTTTTCTCACTAAATAAAAATGCCAGACTCACCAATGACCATATTGCGATATGGCGTTACGGCGACATGGCGACGCTCTCCCAAGTGACAGACGACGGGGTGGGTCCAATCAACGCTTGGCCCCCCATAATGGCTTGGGGTTCTGATACACTGAGAGCTTCACATTACTTACGCAATCGCCTAGGTTACTTCTTGAGTACATCTTGGGAATCCGATTTTACCTATCCTAGGCAGTTAACCGAGTCTGAAATCGTGCTACCTGGTCGATACGAAACAGTAAAACTTTGTTCCCAGTCGAGGTATTACCGGTGAACGACAACATACCTAGCTTATCAGAAACAACCCCATGGCCGCGTGTGTCCGTCATTTCTTTCTCTTTCGGGTCAGCCTCACTATAGTCAAAGTGATAAACGAACGGAAATTCTGCATAAATCCCCGATACTTCGTGAGGATCCAGCGACAAAGATTTAGCAGATTGGTATCTGGGGACGGTCAAGCTGTTACGAGTTGCCCAATTCAGTTGTTTCACGTTTCGACTTTGCCTATCATCAAAAAACGTTATATTTAAATTTATATATTAGTAAATCTCACGGATTTTTTTACTATGGTTCTAGTGGCGTAACTATTAGTCTTTTGAATTCAAAGTCTAAATTGCTAAAATAAAAAATGCTTTAGATTAAAAAAGCAAAATTCGTGAAGAGGGGTAGGTTGGGAATCTGGTTGGTTATAATCATTTAAAGCTAGTATGAATTTCGCATCTTGGTCTGAGGCCGCTGAGGTAAACCTAACCTAGCCTTTTTACATACCTTAGGTACCTAACCTTCTCAATCAATTCAACCATGGCTTCACCACCTATTCGATATAGACCACCCCTACCGTATCCTTTATTGGATCCTGCGACCAGAACGGCGGAGGACTTGGAGAATCAACGAGTTATTTTTCTCACGAAGCAAAATATTCAAGTCAAGCATCCAGAGTATCCTGGATTCGCGGGTCCCTTATTATCATTCCCTCCATATGAAAATGACGGCAATCGTGACGGAGTTGACTACGATCTCGTCATCCATGCTTGCTACCTTCTACTCCAGAATGCTTGGCCTCGACAGAACACGAGTACTAACAATACACCATATCTATCGTATGAAAAGGAGCCTGGTAGTGACCCAATCACTAGTAGCATCATCACACGGGATTGCTATTTACTTGTACCTAGCATAAGGGGTACGCCCATTTGACTTATACTGAAATTGCCACGGCTAAATGTTATTAGACTACCCTATAACACCTTCGTTCGACCATTGGAAGTTCCCCCATTTTCCACCAAATCCAGATACGAATGAATATCTTCCACCAACTGGAAATACGAATGAGCCACATTCCGATCTACCCGAGCCATGGCGTGAGGCCCATATCCCCAACCACATTCCAAGATTCGAATTCAAGTCTAGCCACCGCGACGCGGTTATGCAACGGGACGAAAGTTGCCGTATCACAAACCATGTCGCAGGATTAGAAGTAGCATACCTAATCCCAGTCAGAGCTAGCGACTGGTTTCGACAGAATGAAATGAAATTATATGCTTACCAGCCAAAGGATATGGAACCATAAAATAATATTAAGAATAAGGTACTCCTACATGGCGACCTCCATATCATGCTTGACCAGAAGGAAATTGTCATGATACCGAAAAAAATTGATGGCCGATACCAATATATCACGAAAGTTATCAAGGGGAATACGCGCCATTGCTATGATACCTATGAGTTATATCATAATCGCATTTGGCTTAATTTAAAAAGTATCCAACCGGAGTACCTATTTAGCCGGTTTGCGTGGAATATATTCGACGTCGAGATTATGCAAGTCCTTACAACTAAACGCCTACGACGTATGGTATATATCTTCGACCCTTTAGAGGAGAATTACAAAGTTGAGGAACGCTTGGTCTCGGAGTTCAGGACTCGAAGTCAGTCCACAAGCGGTGATAGTAGTAAGCGTCGCCGTACCGCAGCCGGACCAGCCGAATGCGACAGCGACGACACATTAACGTCGGCATCAGAAGAAGAGCTAGAATACGAGAGGCGCCTTCATAGTCTAGATAACGATGACCAACGAGGTCGGAAGCGTACTCGTTCAGGTGATAGGTTCAGCAATGCTAGTACTGATGTAGGATCTGACATTGGAATGAGTTACATGTCAAAGACAGCAAAGGTCAGGAAACTTATGGAGGGTTCCGCATTTCCTAGCCGGAACAAAGGAGAAATATAAGGAACAAGGCATTTTCTTTAGGGACTAATGGATTCGACAAACTAGCTGAATCTTTTTATTCCGTTTATATGAAATCAAGATATGAAATAATTGTAAAATCTAGCACCTTTGTTTCTTAAAACTCGGGTTTTTTGCGGTGGTTCCCGAAGGGCGCCCTCCAGTTGTTTTAGATCTGCACATGGGCACAGCAGTGCTCTAGCAATCCTGCTAGGTTAGGTTAGATCTGCTGTATCCGGGCCCAATCGGCCCGCCTCCCCATTCTTTCGTTACTCTTATTTCATTGCAAATACAATTAATTAAAATTGATAAAATCATTGTCTTTTTCGCGCAATCGAAAGCTATCTACCTAAGGTATATAACTTGCATTTTCATGAGTATTAAATTCGTGAAGGGGACTTGTCACGGCTGAAAGTAACGTTTACATGCCGAGCTCGTCGTCACTACAGTCATCACCGAGCATGCTACCGCTCCTTTGGCTCGCCAAACTGGATCTCGGTTTTGAGCTCCACATAACCCTCTTGTCCATACTTCGCCTTGGCTTTTTGGCAACGGGACGATCCCGATTCTCTTTGTCGGAACCGAGCTCGTCATCTAATGATAGGTCCACCGATTTCGTTGGTCGTGATGTAGTAACTTTGTCTGTGCGCAACGCCACAACTTCCACGACCGCACGTGGTTTACTGTCTCTAGGACAGGAGTGCGAACGTTTCTTGCTGTTGACGTGTACCGGCCGAAGAGGAAGAGAGACCCGGCCTTTACCAATGGCCCGCTCCTGTTCTAATTCCAAACCTGGAACACTATCTGCTTCACCTTCAGTCGACCCCCGGGCCTCAGTGGGCACACTTTCGGCGCCGCCATCGCCATGATCTACTTCTGACCTGGACGTCGATCCACGCTGCCCTGCTCTCGCCCGGGGTTGTCGTTTGTTTGCAACAGGGCTGACTGTTACCCACTCGCCTATAGTTTCCTCCCACCGGTAGCCTGTGAACAGCGACCGAGAGCGCGCGTCGCCCCCTGCAGCCGTTGAAGATTGGCTAGAGGCCAACCTTTCGGCGTACATGAAATCCTTGACGTTGTTCGTCTGTTGCGCTAGCGAGAATGCGGCGACGGCCTTCATGCTAGCCAGCACTTTTGGGTCGAGATCGAGACACTCGAGTTGGACGAAAATTGTGTCTAGACAATTGTGAGACGCTAGAGACATGCCTCTGCCGCAACTACGGGCCACTGATGATACAAGCGAAGCCATGTCGCTCAGACGATGTCTAGCGCCTCCATTCCTCGTAGAATTCTGGTTTGTATTCTGCCGCCATGCTTGTTCGATGCTATATTTGAGACGAAACCTGATATTGTCATCGCCCCGGGCGGCGCTCGACGACAGAAACAAAGCCATTCGCAATAGCTCATTCCCCAGGTTACACCGCGTGGCCCTTGACGACTCTAGGTCTACCATGCATGAGCTAAGAATATACCTCAGCCTGTCCCCGATGAAACATATTTTTGTAATCTCTACTTCCGAGACGGATGCTGAGTAAAGTTCTATCTCGCCTAGCCAGCTCATGGTGGCTAGCATCGTCAGAGCACTTGTCAACGTCTGCGTGTTCGGCAGCGCGTTCTTCTCCGAGCGCGCCGCCTCGGGCCCGCTTGTAAGAGGTTGTTTCTGTCGACAGAGTAGTGGGACGGAGTATTTCATGAAAGCGACGGCGTCGTCAGCTGGTTCGGCTTTCGATAGGCACCGAGCCGCCGATGCCCATACGTGCTCGAAGTCTCGAGTCGCAAGCCATTCTTGCGGTAGGTTTCCGCTGGACAGTAAAAGTGAGTATTGTCGAAGAAGGAATGAAGTGCGGCCATACTTGCTACTAAACGAGCGCAACACCGTGAGACACCGAAGGGATGCTTCATCTGTAGAGCAGCTATACCCCGTCTTCGGTTGGGAGTATTGTCGGTCAATTAGCGTCGCAATAAGCTCTTCGGCTTCTGGCAATGCCTGGTTTTGTACGCATAAGTCGATTAACAATTCAGAGAAACCGTCTCCGAACAGGCCCTCCGACATCGCTTGCCTCACCGCTTTGAGCCCGTCTGCCCGGACTACGGCTCTTAGATGCCTCCATCCCAGAGCCTGGCTCGGCGCAAACGACTCGAGATAGTTGTATATATACGCCGAAGTGTCGTCGTTGTCGAGCGTCGAGACCGTTCCGTTCTCCGCAGCCTCCATCCTCTCCCAGGCCTCGAGCTCTTCAATGTACTGGGGCACCTTCCTGAGACACATGTCAAGTAACGAACGCGCTCCCCGGCGTCGGTGATTATCGGTTCGTGTCGCTTTTAGAAGCGCGTCTAGACTCTTGTATATTGCTTCTAGGTCGCCGTGTCGGTTTGAAGCTGGCTGTGTCCGGAACCTGGCAAGGCGCTGGTCAAGATCTTTTTGCTTCCTCTTAGGACGAAAGTCTTGGTTGGACCCGTCCCCGGATTCCTCCGACTCTTGCGTGGGCCGTTGGCTTCTGGTGAGTATCGGAGACGGGATAAGGTGACCACGTGCACGTCGTAGCAAGGGCGTAGCCGCTACCAACTCGCCAGGCATTCGAGATTTCTCATTTTGCTTAAGATAGCTCGTCGTCCCCGGAGTCCTGGGGTCCTTCGTCGACGTAGCCTGTTCACTTCCGGGGCCGGAAGGTCGCCTCTGCGAGTAGGTGAGACGGACCCTCTTCCTCGGCTTTAGCCACTGTTTGTTAGGGCTCTGCTCGTCCGCACCGGCTCTGTTTACGTCCTGCCCAAACACATCGTCGGCGGGGTTTGGAAGCGTAAGGGGCATTACATCCCTTCTCAGGAAAGCAATACGTGAGAGCAATGGCCGGAGCAAGCGGTGGCAGCGCGCGGCCGTCCATGGTTTCAACGCCTCAGCCGATCTCTCCAACCGGAATACCGGCGGCCGTGGTTTATACGGGGTCTTGAACTCTTCAGAGGACATTAGGGGTAAGCTCAATTGTAAGCAATATCGCGAAGCAATGTTATGAAGCGAAGAGAGTGAAGATATTAAGAATGCTCATGCGATCGAAGTTTCTTTGACCGCTAATGATATGGAAGCTCGCATAATCTCGCTTCCTGTGGACCTCATGCCAGTCGTACAGGAGCAAAGCTCATAGGGTAAAATGATGTCACAAGCGACCGAAATCCAGAAGAGGCATACTGTAAAATGTCGTTTGCTGCAAAGAGGAGTGTGTTCTACGTAGCAAGAAGAAAAGAATACCTTAGGTAGCTGTCGTGTTTTGCAGGGATGAAGATAATAGTTTGATGTTGTCCAACGAAATGGAGCTGTCCTTGATTGTTTACTTGGTTTCCTAATCGAGAAACGATCCACATTATTCTTCAGCACACGCACAAACGAAGGATTTATTAGTAAGAGCTCGAGTTTTATATGGTTACCTTTCTAACTACCTTTAATATTCGCTCAGCAATTTCTTTCCAAGTAGGTATCTTAGGTATATAAACGAGTACTATCTCCTTAGCTACCCAGGTAGCAAACAATAGGAGAAGACATCTTTTTCTCATGGGAAGACATTAAAGCGAACATATTCGTCAGGCTTGTCGGAGTTGTACAACACTATGGGGAGAAATGCGAGCTTTTTGGTCCCCTGTGTAAAACCAAGCTATGGAGCTTTGAACCAATCACAACAGCTCTATTTAGGGTAGATTTCTGTTTAGCGTGGCGTTACGTGCTAAGAGCATCATCATTAGGGCGGACAAGGGACCCCAAAGGTCGTAAAGACCGCCGCAGCTCCGGGTTAGTTACCGGGAACAGCCGGGGTTTGCGAGGCCGAGGAAAGGAAAAAAAAAAATTGTAAATGTTTGGTGTGAGCTCCAATAAATCGATCGTCACCTTTTTTTCTTCTCTGCTTCGGAACATAGTCGCTCACACGGTCTCCCCAAGAAGGCCAATTGAACCCTGCCGTTCCTTAATTGTAATTGTATCATACTTCTCAATAACTTGCCTTAGTACTTTTCCAGTTCTTACGCCAGATATTTCCCAGCTGGGCGTTAGTTCTCGCGGTTTGTCCTTGTACAGGTTGAAGAGGGTATTATAGATTTACACAACCACAAACCTTTACGATCCTTTCTTTACTCGTAATTCTGTTTCCCATTGGTCCATAATGTCTGAGAAACAAGACCCGACCGGTATGAATAGCCTATGTTTGAGGTCTTTCTTGATCAGGCCGTATGTTTAACAACTCGTGCAGCTCCATCTCAATCTTCGCGGGAATCCGAAAGCCAAAACGTCCAGCCATCCGAAAGTCAAAATGGCCAGCCCGAAGGCACTAACGCCGACAGCACTACTGCTGAGGTCGGTAGAGAGGCTCAGCCGGCCGATGCAGACCAGGAAGAGCTTGGTGAGGCCGGAGACGGTACGAGCAAACTCGAAACCTATACCTTGTGGTCATGTGCCACTACACCATGCTAACTCTAATATATAGCTTTATATCCTCTTACCATTCACCTCCCCCACGAGCCCAGCAGTATCCATGTAATGGTCGGTGGCCAAGATTCTTTTCTAGCGAGGTACAGCCATTGTGGTAGCTAACCCTAGTACAGGTCTCGCCCCAAGAGCAAGTTCATGAACTGCGCCAATCTGTAATCGAGCTACCCTCCGCCTTCCAATACTCCTGCTTCCACCTCGAGCACGCCGGCAAGCGTATCAACGATTTTGTACAAATCTCTGATGTGGAGGGACTGGGGCCCGACGCCGAGATACGCTTGGTGGAAGACCCATATACGGAGAAGGACGCAAGATTACATGTCATCCGAATTCGGGACTTGGTGGGGGCTGCAGGAGATCGAACCGATACTCTGCACGGAGTCTTGCCTGGAGTCTCTCTTTTCGATGGTGTCACAACAAGTGCTAAGGACACAGACAATGTCCAAGCTAGTGCCTTCGACTTCGATGCTCCTGCGAAACCCTTCACCCTCATACCAGGAGAGGAGGAGCCAGCTCCCAAGACTGTTAAATCCATCGCCTTGTCGTCTTGGAACCCCCCACCCTACCACTTCAGACAGAAGGGCCACTTGCTGTACCTCCTCGTTACCACTAACGAAGGAGAGCAGCACCAGGTCACCTCCCATGTTGGTGGCTTCTACGTAAATAAATCTTCGAACAGCAAATTCGACCCCTTACCCCGAGCGGCTCCCAAGGGTCAATCCGCCCATTCGCTATTTACATTGCTCGGCCTCATCTCGCCTTCCTTCTCTGGGTTTTTCGAGCAGCTGCTGCAATACAACAACCGAAAGGACCCCCTAGCGACTTTCCACTTGACGAATGCTGTCCCCTCGGCACCATGGCTGGTTCCCTCGCAGTCCTCGCCGCTGTGTGCCCACACTGCGGATATCACGAGGACACAAGAGGGCTATCTCATTTCGGGTGTTGATAACACAGATACCTTGAGAGATTGGAACGAGGAATTCCAGTCAGCTCGGGAACTGCCCAAGGAGACGGTCCAGGATCGTGTATTCCGAGAACGGTTCATTTCAAAACTTTTCGCTGACTACACCGATGCTGCTGCCCGAGGTGCTATTCTAGTGGCCCGTGATGAAGTCACCCCTCTCAACCCTACGGAAGGCCGCGATGCCCAGATTTTCGTCTACAACAATGTCTTCTTCTCCTTCGGTGCTGATGGTGTAGGCACTTTTACCTCCGAAGGCGGTGACGATGCTGCTCGCGTTGCGACTGGCAAGGATGTCAACGGAGTACGCATTGTCAACCAGCTGGACATTGATGGACTGTATAGCCCGGCTACTGTGGTGGTCGACTATCTTGGAAAGCGGATTGTTGGTCAAACTGTTGTCCCAGGCATCTTCAAGCAAAGGGAACCCGGCGAGAACTCGATTGAATATGGTGCCGTTGAAGGCAAGGAAATTGTGGCCGCCGACGAACGCTTCGCGCCGACCTTCGCGAAGCTGTCTAAGGCCCTTAAAGTTAAGAAGCACGCCGTTTGGGACAAGGATGGAAAGCGATGGGACCTGGAGGCTAGCGTCGAGACCAAGGGTCTGATGGGAACCGACGGCCGGAAATACGTCCTGGATCTGTACCGCATCACGCCTCTGGACGTACTATGGCTGGAAGAGAACGAGAGTGTCGAGGGAGCGTCGAAGGATCTCGAGTATCCCCATCGCATGACAGTTTTACGACCGGAACTCGTGGAGTTGCTCCGAAATCAGAAGTGGACTGAGTGGATCAACAAGGAGGTCGCACGGTTAAAGGAGAAGCACCAGGCCAAGGTCAAGGACGAGCAAACCATGGAAGGAGAGAAGGCTTCGTCCGGAGAGGAGAAGGCTGCGACCGAGGACAAGACCGATGAATCCAAGGAAGAGGCAGATGAATCCAAAGAGGAGACCGATGATTCTAAGGAAGAAGGTAAAGAGGTGGTGGCCGAGGAGCGTATCGATGCTTCTGAATTCGAATTCTCGTTGAACCCGGATGTTTTCAGTGGTCAAGTGCCACAAACCGAAGCTGAAAAGGAGGAGTGGGCTGCCGACGAGGAGGATGTCCGAAATGCCTGCAAATATCTGCGCGAGTCGTCAATCCCCGAGTTCGTCAATGATATCAAGGCTGCGGACCTTCCTTTCCCCATGGACGGCCAATCTCTTACCAAGATGATGCATAAGCGCGGCATCAACATTCGATATCTCGGCAAGGTTGTGTCTCTATGTGATGGGCCGAGACTTTTGCGCCTTCGGGACTTGTGCTTGCAGGAAATAATATCTAGGGCTTTCAAGCACGTTGCCGGCAAATACCTCCGATATCTACCTATTCCCCTTACTTCCGCCTGCATCGCCCACCTCCTCAACTGCCTTCTCGGATTTGGTCTGAACAGCAAGCCCACTGCTGATATCGACGAGTCTCTGAAGGCTCTCTACCCTGAAGTTGACCTCGCTTTCGCAAATGTTACGCCGGAAAGTCTTCGAGAGGAGATCGAAGCTCAAGCACTTCGCCGCTTCAAGTTCACGCTGGACTCGGAGTGGTACAACCAAATAAAACACCTGCAACTTCTTCGCGAGGTTTCCTTGAAGTTGGGTCTTCAATTGCAGGTAAAGAACTTCCAGTTCACAAGCAACTCGAGTGCCCCGGCACCTGCTACAAACGGCGTGAACGGTCACACGAATGGCGATAGCAAAGAAAGCAAGAAGAAAAAGAAGAAGGCTAGAGAGGCATCGCCAGCCTCTGTTGCCTCTTCCACCAGTGTGCCCAGCACTTTTACCCCTGATGATGTGGTCAATGTTGTACCTATCATCAAGGACTCGGCACCCAAGAGCGCCATCTCTGAAGAGGCTCTGGAGGGCGGCCGTCATTCCATCATGAACAATAACAGGAAGATTGGCCAGGAGCTGTTATTGGAAAGTCTTACTCTACACGAACAAATTTACGGCATCCTCCACCCAGAAGTCGCACGAGCATACTCTACATTGGCACAGATCTACTACCAATTAGAGGAGAAGGATGCCGCCGTGGATCTATCTAAGAAAGCCGTTATCGTAGCGGAAAGGACATTGGGTGTCGACTCCGCCGAGACATTGCTGTACTACTTGAATCTTGGTCTCTATGTGCACGGATCTGGTGACAGCAAGACAGCTCTCGCGTACGTCAAGCACGCTCTTGATCTGTGGAAGATCATCTACGGACCCGACCACCCGGACTCGATCACAACCCTAAACAACGCCGCCGTCATGCTCCAGCACATGCAAGCGTACCACGAGTCCCGCATCTGGTTCGAGCAGGCACTCGCCGTGTGCGAGCGCGTCGTAGGCAAGCAGTCGCTGCCGGCGGCCAGCCTCCTCTTCCAGCTCGCCCAGGCCCTGGCCCTCGACAACGAGTCCAAGGCGGCCCTCGGCAAGATGCGCGACTGCTACAACATCTTCCTGCAGCAGCTGGGCCCCGAGAACAACAACACCAAGGAAGCCGAGACGTGGCTCGAGCAGCTCACCCAGAACGCCGTCGCCATCGCCAAGCGCGACAAGGACGCCCAGGCCAGACGCCTGCGCGCCGGCATCCGGTTCCCGGCGCGTAACGTCGCGCTGGGCGGCGGTGCCGGCAGCGGCGGCGCGGCCAACCAGCCGTCCGCCCTGAGCCAGCCCAAGTCCGACAAGCCCGACGCCAGAAGCATCGACGATCTCATCAAGTTCATCGAGGGCAACACGGCGCAGCAGAAGAAGAGCAGCACCAAGCAGCGCGCCGGCCGCGGCGGTCCTAACACCCGCGTCGCGGCTTCGGCTTCGGCGAAATGATAAAAACGCGTTGAAAAAAATGAAACCATGATGGGGGGGAATATGGGAAAGGGGGAATGGTGGGAAAGGGGTAGGATCATAGTGTAGGAGTTTAAAGGGGGGGAGGGGGGGAAAAGGGAAAAGGTGGGAGAAAAGTGGGAAACGCCCTTACTGTCTTGAAACGTCTTATTATCATATCATGGGTTATGGGCATAAGGCAAAATTTTTTTTTTTTAAAATTGATGAGGGAAAAGGGGAGAACACTGCTCTATCCTTCCTCTTTTCAATTAGAAAAAAAAATTCAGGGGTGTATAGAGAAATCTTAAAGAATGGAAAAAAAAAAGGGGGGGGGGGGGAAGGGAGGGAGCATCTTGCATCTGCACATAGGTATTTTTTCAAGGTATATCTTTTTCTTTTTTTATATCTTCCCCCCCGAACTTTTCTTGGGACTTTGGAGATGGACCGTATGTGTGTGTGTGAGCAAGAAAGGGGAGGATCACGACAGCAAATGTCGCAAAACTTATCAAATGACAACTCCCAACTCAAAATTCTTCCAACACTTGAAGCTTCTCGAATCGTACTTGGGGACGGTCTGTAAGTGATGGGTGTTATGTATATAGGCAATGATTGGTTGGTTGGTTGGTTGGTTGGGCGTGGGAGGCGGCGGGCTGTCTGGATTTTTATTACTTGACTCGAGTAACGAAAAGAAAAGGGGGGGGGGGGGGGGTGGGGTTGAATATTAAGGGAAAAAAATGACAAAAAAAAAACCATAACCAAACCTTACATAACGGTAAATAATAAAATAAAACAAAAAAC
>MU376164.1:447099-547530 GCA_022495205.1 Hypoxylon sp. FL1150
GGGGGGGGGTGTGGGTGGGGGCTGCTGTCCTTTGCCGGCGCGGCGGGCGGGGCGGGGGCGCCGCGGCGGGGGGGCGCGGGGGCCCGCGGGGCGGGGCATATTTAGGTAAAAATAGGACGAACAAAAACCCATCTCCATACGATACGATACGGTATAGCATGACAATAATACTCACTGCAGAGAGATATTTAGTGTGCTAATAGACATCTTCACTCTAACCTGCTTGCCCAAGTGTTTTAGGTCTGTTACTCCCGCATTAAGTTTAAAGTGTTCTTTCTCATGTCCTTCACTTGCATATAATAGGGCCAAGGGTAATTCCAAAGAACAATGCCATTCATTGTACGTCTTCCATTGAACAGTTGCAGTAATTGTTTGGAAGACGTATCTGAAAACTGTAGGTGTACCTGTTGTAAAAAAGCAACGGAAACCGAAAAGAAGAATACTAGTAAAAACACACAACTCGAACAATCATAGCGGAAAGTCATCCCTCCCACCGGAAAATGCAAAACCCCCCGTCCGTTTCTCCCCAACCACCGGTGCAGTTGTTTTTTTATTTGCCTTAAGCCACTCCCCTCAGCAGTGATGCCAACGTTCTGTCTTATCCGAATGTCGTGGGAAAAAAGAAAACCGGAACTCCTTGCTTGTCCGTATGAATCATACCGAGTACAAAATCCGTCACCTGCTTGATCCACCTTCCAGTTTGGGTTCTCCGTAGAGGTATGAGCAGCTTACGAAAAGCAGAGGTTTATAAGAGAAAACGCATTCATCCTGCAACGCCAACGATGTAATATAAAAAGCCTTCGTACTGTGGTTCCGTGGAGACTTGAGATAGAGACGCAATCTATAACGTCTCCAAAATCATCTAATTATGAGATGACTCGTGAGTGACATCTCATGCTCGACTGCCATTGGCGCGAGGGATGATGTTTCCCGTGTTAACAGGAGCGTGGTAGGAACCGATGCTCTGGAAGCCCCTATGCAGCAGTCAGTATCACCGTACGTATAATCGATTAGTAAGCTGGTATTAAGGGATAACATACTTGGAAAGGTCGAAACCACCTTCTTCCTCATCGTCATCCATCACCGTAGCACGTTCCTGGGTGCCGGCACGTCCGGATCGGGTTGACCTGGTGGGGCTAGCAACAGGCGATCGATCAGGAGGGCTACTACTACCAGGTAGTCCCAAGTTCTTGGAAGGACTCAAGTCGTACTGCAACTTCAGAGGGGTGCTGTGGAGATCAGCGTACTTCCAGAAAGGGGCCGGTGAGCTGGTCGGCATGTGCTGGCTGGGTCGCTGAGCCGTGCTCGGCGGAGCAAGACGGGGATGCACTCGAAGGGGAGCCGGGGTTACGAAGGAGGTGCCTTCGTCCTGGAAGTACGACGACGAAAGAGTCGGCGGCGAATTGGGCGGCAGGGTCTCAGCCGTATCAAACGAGCTCGCCGCATCAGCGATCTTGCGACGCGGCAGAGGACTCCCATCCCGGAGACCTGCCGGTCCCGTCGGTAGACGTTTTCTGTCCGGTGTGACCTGAGCCAGATTAAGAGACGACTTCGGGGGCGGTGACATATCCGGCGAAGCCTTGCGCTTACGAGGCATGAGGTCGCCTCCCAAGACGTCTTTAGGTCCATGGGTGATGTAACTCAGCTGACTGGGCTGACTGGGCTGACTGGGGGAGGACGGAACAGAAGAACCACGATGGCCCCCACGTCCACCTTTGTAGGCAACCCGAATCAAATCCTCACGAGCCTCAGGCACAATCTCCCACTTCATACCTTTACCAGGCTCGTCCGTCGTTCGCGGTGCTTTGCTAAAGGCCTTGTTCAGCGATAGGTTATGGCGAATTGAATTCTGCAGTCTAATTTAGCATCTCAACTCTGGAAACCCAAAAGTTGTTTATAGGGACTCACCTGCCAGCCAGCGGGCGTTTGGTGCCGGTAGTAGGCATAATGGTCAATGATGTACTGGTAAATACCAGCAAGATTCAACTTCTCCTCGGTCGTGCTCATGATAGCTTGGGTAATCATCTGAGCATAACTGAAGTGAGGTTTGATGTGTCGGTTCTCGTCTTTGCTCAAATCTATATCATTTTGACTCATGATGACAGTTCCAGAAGTGCCATGCGCAGGTGTCTTTTGAGATGTGGAAGGACGGGTCTTCGCCGAGGGCGGGGTTCCGGGGCGTCTGTAATCGGGTGGTGCAGGGGCGATTGGCTGCTGGAAGGGCTGACCACGAGACGAAGAGGGTCTTGTTGTAGACTGGGAAGACCGAGGGTCGCCGGGAGCGTGCAGCGGGAGAGCGGTGCGGCCAGTCTCACGCGCAGGACTAGAAGACGGAGGGTTGATACCAGCCCGTTCGAGATACGTAGAGTGTATTCGAAGAGGAGCGATATTGCCGGGCAACACAAACATCATCTCGATACCGCAAATCTCCACAACTTCACCGCTGGACAAAGGGTGAGGGTCGTCCGACTTGTTAAGGGGTATGTTGTTGATCTTGAGTCCATTACGTCCCTTCGCCTCGATAAACCACTTGCCGGCGTCTGAGTTGTAGTAGATGACGGCTGTCTGACGGGAGAATGTCTTAGACGGGCCGAGGTCGATATGAACAAAATCCCTATCATCAGGATTCTTGTCCGAGGGCTGGCCACTCGAGGGCTCGGAAGTCCTACCAATGTTAATGGACAGGAACTTGATATAGTATGTCCAGTCTCGGGCGGATATCTTGGCATATGCCTCAATGTCCTCGGTCTTGGCCTCGTGGATGGCATTGGCGTGATCCTTACTGGCCTGCGTTGCGATTGTTCGCAGACGCTCGGTGACTTGAGTAATCAATCGATCATCGTCACTAGTGGGGGGTTCGAGATTAGAGTTGTCGACGGTGAGGCTTGAACCTTCGTCCTCGTGGGGCTCCGAGGCAGGATCCTCTACCTGGATGCGACGCGGTTAGCAGGCGAAGAGATTAAGTGTGAGTATGATATTTACCTTTCTTCTACGCTTCGTCGCAGGGCGCGACGGCGATGACTGCTCAGGCTGTGGAGCATCGGGGCTAACGTCGCGAGTGCGACGCGCCCTCTGTGATCGCTTAGTCGAGAGAGGCATTCTAGATGCCCATTACCTGACAATTGGCAACGCACTAGGAAGGTGAACAAGGGCGAAAGAGCTACTAGAGAAGAAGCTTTTCTCAACACGACATAAATAGAGGGGTCGTGAAGTAGCAGGCCAGTCGCAATGCGAAGGTTCTTGCGATGATTTCGTAGATGAATTTGTGAATGGGATTGTCGCAAAGTGGAATGGACAAGAGAATCAGTCAAGTGGGGTTTAGATTATGGATAGGGTCCGGGCAAGGATGCTGTTGAGCCTCAAGGGCTAGAAGGTTGGTTCGTGAAGGATGGCGGGTAACCTTTAATGGGTGATGTGGTATTGACGCGGGAAGAAAGAAGCGCGCCAAAAAAAAAAAAAAAAAAAAAAAAAAAAAAAAAAAAAAAAAAAAGGTAGGTGAAACAAATGATAGGTAGGAGATCGGCAGTCATTAAAAGAACCCAAATGGATCCTTGGTTACCCTGCCGTCCACCGTTGCTTAAGACTTTGAGTATGTTGCGTAAATGAGGATAAATGGTTGCTAGACGATGAAAGGTTTGTGCCGATACCTACCTACATAATAAAGTATCGTGAGATGGTAGGTGCTCCAGGATCGAGATAAGTGCCGAGATAATGGTCGAGATAATGGTCGAGATGGTCGAGATAGTAGTCGCGGCTTGTGGGTTTTTATTCAATATTGACTTTGGACTTGATGATGTGGTTTGTTTAAAAATGTCGATCCGTCGCGCCTTCTATTCGTTACGCAACTTGAAAAACATCCCTGCACGGGACACGGACACCATCTTTTTCCCACCGAAGCGCGTCACTTCTTTTTTTCTTCCATTTCTTTTCTTACCTGCCACCCAGCCCACCTTACCTTAGGTACCTAAGGTAGGTAGTAGGTACTACCTTATCCCCCCGCCACACAAGTACCATACCCAGAATTATTTAAAGTGCTCCAAGCTTCTACCCTTTTCGGCGCCTTTTCTTTTCTTACTCATCCCCACTGGGGCAATGTTCATGCAAACCTCTTATTTTTAACGCCTCCCGCTCACTTCCGCTCCCGTCTACCATACCCGCAGCCTGCGCATTTAATTATATCCCACGGCTAGAGCCTCACTTTTTATATCTCTTCCATTGTTTACGCGTGGGTCATTGGAAGAGCTCGCAATGGAAACATCTGTAGCCGCCGACATTGACAATCCACGTAGACCCGCCTGTCAAGAATCGAGAAAGTTCCAATTCGCTATATTCAGATGTCTAAATCCTCCCTACTGGTCCGGGCTGATTCTTATTCTGCGCATCATTGCGGAGACTATCCACTCCCACTACTGCCACTGCCACTCCCACTACTGCCACTGCCACTCCAGCCTACTGCTTTCTATCCTTTCCGTGACCAGTCCGCGAATTGCACATAAACCTATACTCGGGACGCAAATATCCATGGTGTATCTGCCTGGGTAATTTAGGTGATCTAATTGCTTGCTTGTGTCTTCACAATCCGAGGTAGCTACTTGGGTAGTCACGAGACTACCTACTCACTTAGTCTTCAAGCCATATCCAGTACCTTATGTACATACCTTATCTCCTCATCCCCCCTCGCCTAAATGTCACTCTACCAATATGTAAAGACCTGTACGTCAAGCGCCCTCACCTCCACGTGACACTTTAAACCAACATGGTTCCTTGGCTGCTTACTACAAGCCAATCGTCACCCGGACGCTTCATTCTTATCAGTATATAGATCGCCTAAAGGAGAGTACCTACCTATTGTCTATTGCGAGTCAAACCCGTCAAGTTCCCCGCGTCTATCTCCTTAAAAATTATGCAGCATTGGCTCTCGGAGCAAAGCCAACTATGCTCTACTTCCAAAATGTCTTATTAGGGCCATGGTCTCTTCGACCCTGAATCCATGGCATATTCTTTTACTTGCGCGGACTAACTCGTCCACGCTCCCTCGACTAGTTAGTCCGCGCAAGTAATTATGAATATCGGAAGAATTGTTCATACTTAGTTAAGTACCCTTTTTTTATATGGCTTGTTTAGTAGGCCAACCCAAGTCATTATCCGCGGTCTCATCAAGAATTGATGTATGTAAGCAGCCGCGAGGCTACTATGGAGCTTCAGGATCTACACGACTCGTCAAGTTCTCTTAGGTGCTAGTCAGCCCTCATTCTCAGCAGATATTCTCCCAGTCTTGCGGTATTTCCGGGACACATTACGCCCCATGTCACCTTAGTAACTCCAAAGCCATGGTCAGCAGAAGTGGATAGTCGGCTCGCCGTGACTCGGGAAAGTGCCCATAGCCCGGGAACTAACCTGCTAGCCTTGCTGACCAATATTTCAAACCTCTGCTGGGTATCTCGGATGGATAAATCTTGTTTAGAAAAAAAACCACCGAATTTTGGATAGGTAGGATTGATATTTCCGGCAATAACTTCCTTCCTTACCTGGTATTTGTTTGAAAGTGAACAGAACTACATGCCGATAGCTTAGGTACATAAGGTACAACTACCAAAATACTAGCATTCGAAATTCGATTATGTGTAGTTTACACGAAGGCTTTCTGACCTGGATACGTCTGTAGTATGCTCAGATGATGCAGCCCTGAAATATCTAAGACATGACTAGATCGGCTTAGATTCCCTATTTCATATTGGTTAGCCATGCGACTGGCTGGAAGCAGATCTCTCTACATGAACATAGATCACCCCCGAGCTCACCGGTCTAACGCCAGAGACGATAAATCAACACGAGAAGGTCGTCGATCGATCCGATCCATATAGGAGCACCATGCGCATTCTGTGGTCCCCATGTTACGATTCTCGCCATTGGGCATCTTTATTATTGTATTCGTGGATACTCATATGATGAATGTCAAATTACCTAGACTAAAGATACCTGAACCTGCCGAACTCAGCGGCCCGAGAGTCATGGTTCCGTCTTCTCGTGGACTATCCGAGGTTGTACATTAGCCGATGGTTGATGAATAGCCTCCAAGAAAATTTCAATAATTACTAAGTGCCATCTGCCCTACCCCAGGGAAGCATATAGATTGCTCCCGTTGGAGAACTCCAGGTTTAGGGTAAGAATATCCATGTACAGGACTACCTGGTAATATGTAGATCTCGCCAGCAAGATGGATGTTTTGATCACGACAAGCGGTAGTAGTGATACAGATTGGTTTGGGCCAGCGGTTGAGGGGGTGCCACAAGTAACGTTGGGAAGTGAACAGGAGACCGTTATGATGATACACCTAGGTAATGAATAATACTATATGGCATATCTTCAATCAAAGTGGCTTCAATGAATACCAAATAGATTTTATCCACCTACGGCATTCCCCATAAGCCGGTAAGCCATTGGGAAAGTTCTCTGTGGTCATGATAAACTACCTATGTACCTAGGTTAGTTTAGTTCATACATGTCGCTATCTTAGCCTGGCTGCCGTCCCTCCGCAGATTGCACTAAAATGCAGCTGTCTCCATATGTCTTCAAATTTCAACGTAGTGGAACGTGCGACGGGCTACAACTGGCCTATCACGAAAGAGAAGTCTATCCGGGAAAAGCTCCGTGCGGAAATGGAGCGTAGAGATTGGTCCGTAGCATATTAAGACCTATACGCCGAGTCTATCAGGATTCCTAGGAGAAACTTAATTATATTCAATATATACATACGTAGGTATAATGCGGTGGGACACGCATGTCCGCGGCTGCCAGGTCGGGTATGAAGTCTATCTCGGTACAGTCAGCCCGAGCCGCGAGGTCGTTGCTAGATCGGGAACGATTCAAGCCACCTAAGGGTATCTATCACCTGGAGGGTCCCATTTCAGAATTATTCTTACGTTGTGAGACCCGAGGAGTGTAACACGAATATGCAAACTACCTAAAGATATTAACCGGGTGTGATTCAGCCCTGCTGTCGGGCAGAACTTAGCCACATAGAGGCGTGGTGTGGACGATGGTAAAATCAGAAGGTAACAACACCTGTCATAACATTGCGAACCCAATCATGTTCTCCAGGTATGCCCTATGCAGTTCACATGTATAAGGACGCAGGGGACAGGCTACATGGGTACATGTAGGTTACAACAACAGACTAAACGAGTCTTCCTCACATTGATATAAGGCAAGTCCAGCCTGCTTCGTCCAATGTCCAATGAGATAGGAAGTCTCGTCCCAAATGGAAGAGGGACATACATTAGAGACTAAGTTAAGGTAAGCACCTATCGGAACAAACGCTTGATGCATAAGGTAATAATAATCCGGGGTTTACTTCGGCATGGGCAAAATTCTAGTAAATCATTACTCAGATACTTATGAAAACCCAAGAGTTTCTTGCCAACAATCGATGACGACAACCCCTTTATCGACACCGCCTTCGAAGATGTGACCTGCCACGACCCCAGCACGACGCAAACGGCTATGCAGTACATCGTAGTACCGGCTCTAAGCACTCGTCGAACTTTTTGCTTTTCGTGCTCTCGTGGAGTGGCGGACGGCCATTTAGGTTTACCGCGATTGGCGATGGGCCAGCGATGATAGGCCCAATCCAAGACGTCGCTTTGGAATAAAATAGCTACACAGGTACTTGAGCACTACGCGCCGCATCTAATGCAGTGTGTCAGGGTTCTGGTAGACCGGTCTCGGGAAGAATGCCCTTTCGCAGCACAATGCGCATGGTTCGTGACAGGCAAAGGGAGCATGCCAGCATCATGACCCAACATCAACACTGGATCGCATGTGGTTTGGTAGGTGCATTTCCCAAATAGAGGCATCTAGAATTCCGCCCGGATGTCTCACGTCGGCCCGTATTACCCCATGTTCACGACCCGGGATGTTCATAAATCGGCCAGAAATTGAATAATCTCGGCCCGGCCATTAGTCTCGCACTTAGCCCATGGCCCGGACTGTTGGAACCTAGCACTATACTAAATTTTAACGATGAACTAAATCATTCGTTCAATAGTCGCGTTCCTCGGCCATGACCATGCATACAGAAACCCGGAACCATGCAAGCCGATTTGAGCATGTAGGCCACCTCACCACCCATCAGCTAGTCCGTTTAGTAGACCACGTCTTCAAATGAAATTCCCCACGAGATTGTTCGAACTGGCGATGCGGGGGAAAAGCTCCAGTGCCTGATGACAGCCGGTGGCGATAACTTATAGCTTCTGAAAACGCCATTATCGCCCTCTTGCGTTTCAACACACGAGGCGTTCGTAGTGGGGAAATTGGCGACCGACGTCACTGCAAAGGGGTATCTACCTCGGTAGGTAACAAGCGACAAGTCCTCCTGCAACCACACCATGGCACAACATATCGAGATAGGCACTAGTTGCTAAAGAATCTCTCGGGGAGAAACCCGTCAAGTCCATAAGACAACGCCGTCAGGCCAGTCTGCAGGGGGCCGGGTATCCACGAGGCGCCTGCGTCGTGACCAAACAAATCGAGAAGTTCCTTAAGCTGAATAGCCAATTAGATCACTGCTGGCTGAGTAGTATGGCGGTGAAGTGGCCGCATTTCGCATTTCAGGATCTTTACGATATGTATTCAAGTCATTGCTTATAATCGGGCCAAAGATTCGCTATCGCCATTGGCCCCTTAAGTCTAAGTAACTCTTCAACTGGAATGTCGCCCAATATTTCGCAGCAAGACCCGCTTTCCTGCTCCTAGATCTCGGACAATTTATAGGGATGTACTCGTTACTCGATTGGGATATCCTCTTTCAAGGGATCCATGTCTTCAGGAGAAGCAAGAAAGACACAAGCCACTAGCGATGCCCAATTCCGCACTCTGATTCGCAAGGGTCATGCATAGGTACCTAGGTATGCATGTGGAAAACAACTTATACCGTTCACAATACCTTTGGGCTCCCTGTGCCGCATATCGTCATGCTACTTAGTGTAGATCCGGTTCTACCTCATCTACTGCATGGGGGCCGCACTTGTGATTGGACACGATTAGGGTAATGGGATCAAAGTTCAATGTGACTGGTGTTGTTCTACTTTTTAGAGCTGGGCCGCCCGGTCATCCTATAAATGTACATTCACCTTTCGAGACCGGCCTCCGGACACTGGGGCAAATACCGGCTACAGGTCTATCTCCCTTAATAAGTCATCTTGCTCCCCCGCTACACGCACCATGCTGACTGAAACATCAAGAGGAAACACAGACCCTCCTCTGAAGAATGAGCCGGGTCCGTCTCTAGGATCTGGTGCCGCCGTACTACCCGTGTCTGGCCTCGGCTCCTTGGTTACTACTTCGTCGGGACTAGCCAAGGGAGAATCTTCGCTAACGGCAGCAGATGAAGCTGAACCCAACCGAATTCTTGTCGTGGGAGGCCAGGGTAACGACCTACATCTAGCAGATGGTCGCAAGATACTCGATGCTTGTGGAGGAGCGGCCGTAGCAGTGAGTATCCTCCCCAAGTTTAGGGGTTCTCACCCCTGAAAAAAATATTGATGTTTCTGAGAGTGCATTTCCGCTACTCTACCTAGGTAGATATTAGGACATACCTTTGATTTAGTACAATAGCAAGGCAAACCGCTAACATTCAATCTCGTAGTGTCTTGGGCATGGCGTCAAGGAGATCTCCGACGCCATCATGTCCCAGATCTCGACCATATCCTACGTGCCTTGGGGCTTCCTCGATAGCCAGAGTCGCCGGGACATGTCCAAGTGGCTATCGGATAGCTCCAACGGACACTTCAAGAAAGCATGGATTACATCGTCCGGTACGCTATACCCTAGGCCATTTATTGCAGGCTTCTAAAACTTAACCGGTCCATTAGGTTCTGAGGCTATGGAAGGGGCAATCAAGCTTGCCCACGAGTACTTCGTGTGGATAGGAGAGCCCCAGCGTGTAAACTTCATCGCCCGGGAGGAATCATACCATGGTATCACTTTAGGTGCACTCTCTGTGGGAGGGCACCTAGTTAGAAGAGGTCCTTTCGAATCACTCCTGTTTGCCGGTGTCCATCGTATTCCGGCTTGCAATGCCTACCGCCAGAAGCTATCTGGAGAAACCGACGAGGAGTTTGTCTCCCGTAAAGCTGAAGAGCTAGAGGCAATTTTCATCCAGGCTGGACCGGACACCGTCGCGGCCTTCGTCGCAGAGCCAGTTGTCGGGGCAGCCTCTGGTTGTGTGCCCTCGTTCCTGGGCTACTTCAAGGCAATGAAAGCCGTGTGCGACAAGTACGGGGCTTTGCTAGTTCTCGACGAAGTCATGTGTGGTATGGGAAGAACAGGTACTCTACACGCCTGGGAGCAAGAGGGTGTCATCCCAGACATACAAGCAATTGGCAAGGGCCTTGGTGGCGGTTACCTACCTGCTTCCGCGATCCTAGCCAGCGGGAAGATCGTCCATGCGATGGAAGCAAAGAACGCCGCCTTCACACATGGACACACATACATGGACCATCCCGTTGTCTGTGCGGCAGCTCTACGGGTGCAGCAGATCATCCAGCGCGATAACCTCCTATCTAATGTCCGATCTCAGGGAAAATACCTGGAAAAGTTGCTTCGGGACAAGCTCCTGAGTCACCCCATCGTCGGCGACGTCCGCGGCCGTGGCCTTTTCTGGGGAGTCGAGCTCGTAAAGGATAAAATAACTAAAAAACCATTTGACCCTGAACTACAGCTTGCGCGCCGCGTTCACGAGACAGCCTTGAGCGAACCTTACAACATGGCGGTTTACTTTGGCCAGGGATGTGCCGGCCAAGCTAAGGGAGATCATATCATGATCATGCCTGCCTACAACGTCACTCGGGATGTCATCGAGACCATCGTCGACAAGTTCACTGCCGTGATTGACGATATTTACGGCAAGTTGGAGAAGAAGGATTTCAACTTTCCCAACTAGACGCCCGGCCCTTCAACCATGACCTGAATTCCGGATACGACATCTACTGCCTGTCATGCATAATTAAGTATCCAGTATACTTCCGTCTATTAATCCAACTAATCAATTACGCACATCACAATGGAAATCAACCCAAAACATATCAAGAGTCTCTGATGATGATTTACAGACTGGGATATTAACGGTGCCAACCTAGATGTTTACTCTTGAGATGCCGCGCCAAAGACCAGGTCTTCTAGACCCGCACATTATTTCATCGAATACAAAAACATCAAATACAAAAAGGGGGAATCCTATGAAGGGGAAGCATATAGAAGGGTTTTCTATGAGCTACTTCCCATTTTCTCATGGTAAACATTTTTCTATTACAACCCATCAGCCCCCATTCACATTCACACAATCATAATACCGAAATGGCCCGGAAATGGAGAGTTTGGCAGACTCTTTACTTTCGCTCTATGTCAATTTGAACAACATTCCCATGATTTATACTGGAACTTTGCATGCATACCGAGCCGAAGGCGTTGACGTGGATATTCAGATTATGGCTAAAGGGTCCTGTTCTGCGTTTACCAAGTGCAACACCGCTAACTGCTATCTTAATTTCTTTTCCCCCTTTCTCATGACTCTGGGCGGCGAGTTTCCCTTTCCCTATTGTCTTCTATCGTGTTTTATGTCTGTCATTTATGTTGACTTCTAAAACACGTCGCTCACTACGCGGACATACTAACAAGGGGCTATTGAGCCCCTTTTCGAGATTCGCAATCTGGTCATCTTCACTCGACCCTCCTCATCTACTCAACCCCTTTCTCCTTGCACGGTTAACCCTGGCCAACTATCGCGACACTCTACATATCCGGCGACGACCTTGCACTTCAGTTCGTCAAGCCGTTATCCTTTAGAATACGTGGCACTTGGCTGCGGCCCTTAGCTACTATCTAAGCTTGGGCTTCATCTAATCTGGAACACAGGGTCTTTATGAAGACTCTGTACTCCAGAAATGGGGAGCTTACAGGGCGTTGCAAATTAGTCATTAGAAGATAG
The DNA here is from genome assembly GCA_022495205.1 of Hypoxylon sp. FL1150. Classification (NCBI taxonomy): domain Eukaryota; kingdom Fungi; phylum Ascomycota; class Sordariomycetes; order Xylariales; family Hypoxylaceae; genus Hypoxylon; species Hypoxylon sp. FL1150. Next base: position 459,086 of record MU376164.1, read on the forward strand.
AGGAAGCTGGTTGCGACTTAGCGACCTAGCCTCCTCTACCTTCGAATTACTTGGCTTGATATCTTCCGCAGCGGTTCCGAAGCTTGACAGCCGAAGCAACAAACCCCTAACCGCAGCTCTTTTCCTAAAACACAACTAAGTTCGGACCAATTACTACCGTGTTACCCCCCTAATACACATATGGTTATCCTAAGGTAGCTATGGGCAGTGGAATCGACACGGGATGTTTTCTTGCCCTTTTGGAAAAAGAAAATATCGAAAGAACTTCATCGGGATAATTGTTATCCCAAAACGAGTATATCACGGAGACATGGATCGACGTATGTCTCGCGTGGATACTCACCCGTTACTCACCTGAGGTCCTCAACACCTTGTGAGGCATATAGATTCCCCAGACAACGATACTACGAAAGGAGATCATGTGGTTTTCACTCTTCCCGATACAACAAACCATACTCCGAAATTTCTAGCCCTGGCAGTCTATCTCAAAGAATCCATATTCTCTCAGCATAAATCACCTCAGGTCAGGAAACAATATTTCGACCGTGCATTAAGCAGCGTTACAAACGCCCACCAGGGGCATTACTCATCGGAAAATTCGCTTATATATAAAGGACTTCTTCCTATTTTTCAAATGAAGTAGCTTCACTTCAGGGATACTTCACCAACATTATCCAGGAGCAATGTTGTTATGATTTCTCGGTCTTTCGCTTCTTTAAACTTCGGGAGTATCCAGCAAGAAAGACAAGCCGCAGGAAACGACACATTCAATAAAGGATCCTCAGAGACCATATGCTAAAATAACACAAGGGGCTAAGTGGGTTGAAGGGGTAGATTGAAGAGTATATCAGCGATGTCACACTTTCATTACGATGATTAGGTAGCACACGCCTATTTCCTATGTCAACTATGGACACAAGAGCGTCCTTCACAGCTACGACAGCAACGGCAAACTATTGGCATGATAGTATCACGCAATTCAAGTATCTTGACAAGAACATTCATTGTATGCCCTCTAATAGTGCAGTAGTAGTGCCGTGATGACCCCTTCTCCTATTCCTCAACTCGGCAAGTATACTCGCAGGCCGGATGCCTTAAGTGACATAGCGGAGAGTATCGGAACTACGTCGTATCATCAGGCACCCAAATATCCGCACCTCGGGAGCCCGATCCTCGCAAACCTTGGGCCGACAGGCATGCAGACGCGCAGACCAAGTCTCCCTCGTGACGCCCCCCTCTGCAGATTATATGTTACATCGTCGTGTGGGTCCTCCACTCCTTCTAGCCCGTTAGAATGGCCAAGTTTCTCCTTTACTCGTAAGCTGTGACCCGTCTTAGGGGTCTGCAAAATCCTGCGCACACAAGCGAATCATCGAGGACCGACAGGCTTGTTTGTTTGCTTTGCCAGCTCCGCTTTCGTAAATTAAGTCGCTTGAGGAGGGGAGATCCCGATGGTCGGGCCGCAGCTTGGACTTCCTTTCGCCGGCCCGGGTTTAGCGCTTCCTTTCCTTCCCTCCCTTGCCTAGGTGAGAAAGGGCAAACGCGCTTATGCACTCTCTAGTAGAGTAGGGGGGGCCCGCTTTGCTACACTATCTGGACGTAGGTAGATGGTACATTGGGTATTTGGATAGATGATATGGGTGGATGCCGATGATAGACGAAGCCGGCGAAGGGAGGACATCTGCAAGGAAGCGAGGTTTGGATGGGCCGAGACGGAGAAAGATGACTCAGAGGCGAGCGGCCGGGCTATTTCCATGGTACAGGGCCAAGCCGAGTCGCGCGGAATGGTTCGGTCTCGGTTGAGATAGAACGGGGGTATGATACAGCGTAGTTTGCTTAGTGTCGAGAGATGACTTGCCGACACAGGGAAGTTATGAAAAAAAGGGGGAGGAGGTCGGCGCAACGGCCGTACGAAACTCCGCCGGCCTGCAGAGTGATAGAGAACATCTAGGGAGATATCATTGTGAGCGAAGCTTGGCTGAATTACTGTGTCCCCATAGTGCTTCCAAGGCCTCGCGATGGGTTACTCGCATTATCGATTACTCATAAAATGGTGGCCGGTCCGAGCTGCCATGCCTGCGGTATGACACCGATCGCCCCGTATTTTCCTAGCCTTTGCTAGGTGATCATTAACACCCATCATTCGTCGTCGTCATCGTCGTCGCTATCGCTCGACCAGCCTTCCTTGTAGCTCTCGGCGATTTCCGCCAGTTCGTTACCTATTGTCTCTCGGTCTTCTAGGCCGATAGACCGGACGACCGTGCTACGGAGTGCCTTCACTTTATCCGTGACTGTCGAGTCTGTAGATAAGGCCGTCCGGATGGACACGTGATCCTTCACGGGATGGCCGTAGACGTCGTGGAAGATCTTCGGGTAGCTGTCGATGATGGGGAAAGCAACCTTTGACCGGTAGCTGTGACTCCGATCAGTACTTCGAAGAGAATACATGGCTATGCGATAACACTTACTTGTGGACCTTGGGACGACGCCGCATGCCGTACGCGCTCTGCTCCCTCGCCTCGCGCTCTTCATCCGTTAGTTCTATGTCCTGCAACCCTCTATCAGCCAGCACCTGACTGAAAATATGACGTTTTCGGCCTCTCCTGCGATTGGGGTCAAGGTTGAGATCTTGAGGTGATGATAAGTCGATATCCAAAGTAGCAGCCCCCTTTTGCGAGCCCGACTCGGAGCCCTCCTCGCCGATGCCGGTTTCATACAAGCTGCGAACGTTTTCACCGCGGCCATTCAGGCCGTTAGAGTTACCGTTTGTGCCGTTCTGTTGTTGCGGCTGCTGAGCCTCGGTGATGCTCATTTCTAGGTTCGCGATAGTCTGCTTTCCGAACACGTTGAGGAGGTCCGTCATGTTGCCGAGATTGCTAGAGTAGACGCGATCGGTTGTTCGTAACCGCGTGTACAGCGTCACGCTCTCCAGCGCCGCGGCGAAGAGAGCAGACACATGCCACCGCGAGGAAGCATCAAGTTGCAAAATATGCGGAAGAGGAGTCTCAGGTAGTGCAATAGGAATGACTAGGGAAGCCTGCGAGTTGAGCTCCGCAAGCGCTCGAGCCTTGTTGACGAGCTTCAAGAGCCTTTTCTCCTATTTATTTGTTAGTTGTGAGGCCAGAATGAAGAACAAGGTAGGTGAAAATACTCTTGGAAGCCCCCGAACCGGTTCCTGCGCTCCAAAGACCCATATAGGAGTCTTGCCGTACTCGTCCCTAAGTCGCTCCATGTACTTCGCTGCAAACCCGCCCCAGGCATCATCGACGCCGGTCATGACTTGGAGGCCCTGCATCTGGTCGGCCTCCTCGATGAAGGGGCGCAGGTCGCGGTCCAGGAGATCGTGCTCCTTGTCGAGCGAGGCGAAAAGCTCTTCGCCCATATGCCACTTCTCGAATGGCATGACAGTGGAGTTGAGCTCGTACTCGCTCAACTGGATAATGGACTTGGGGTGGAAGAAAACCCGGTTAAAGTCGGACCAGTACCGCACCGTACTCGTAGTGAGTTCCGGGGGAGCCTGACCGGTATCTAGGCTCTCTTGGTACGCGCTCGCCCCTATGGGTTGCTGCCTGTGCACTACGGTTTGGCCAGGCCACAAACTGCTGGAGGAAGCATCGTCGTCTATTTCGTATAAGGCGTTGATCTTCCGCAGAGTACCGAAACCTCCCTTCAGATCATATATGACCGTTCTCGGCATGAAAGTTTCAGAACCGTCTGAGCCGATGCCCGGTCTAAAGTGGACATCGTGATCGATAGGCGACTCCTCATCTGCGCCATATGTAAAGTAGGATTCCTGGGCGTTCCAGAAATGGTTCGCGAGGTAGTTGCTCTGCTGGCCGAGCTGTAATGTGATTATCTCACGCATTATGAAAATCTCAAGGCACGCACCGCAAAAAGTGAAATGGTGGGTTTCTACTCCGTACCTCTAACATGAGTTACATATGTACCTACCTACCTAAGGTAGGCGTTTGTGATGCAATTATTCACAAGCTCAAAGTTCCCAGCTGGCTGTCAGGTGTCAGCAGTGGCAAAGATCCGTTGATTGCTGATAAAAGCCTTATCGCTCGGTCCCTCTATACGTACTTCGTACCACCTCCTATTAAAGAGCGTCACCTTTTTCCCTCTGTCACCATCCATTCGCAAAATATAGCGCTTTCAAGAAGAATATAAGCAGATTGTTACAGATACTCATATACTACACGCCTAGATATGTCCTCCCTAAATCAGGAGTGGGAGTCCTTCAAGACGCCCCCCGCCAAGGACGTCCAACCCGTCCCCAAGGTTGGTGAAAAGGCGCCCGTACATCCTAACCTCGCCCTCCCCTCAGACAAGCCCACCGTCATAGTATTCCTACGCCACTGCGGTTGTCCTTGTAAGTTATTATACGAATACCCAATGTCTATATCCCTCATTCCAAGTCTCCATAACTAACGAGCTCTTCTCCCCCTTTCCCCCCTGCGTTCAGTCGCAGAGAAGGCCTTCAAGAATATGACATCGCTGTCGGCGCAGCACAAGGATGTGCACTTCGTCGCGGTCTCGCACTCGTCCCCGGAGGCCACGGAGCGCTGGGTGGTGCAGGTCGGCGGCAACTGGGAGGTCGAGGTGGTGGTCGACTTCGAGCGCGAGCTGTACGCGCGCTGGGGGCTCGGCATCAGCAACACCTGGCACGCCGTCGGCCCTTTAACCCTCTGGCGCACCCTGCAGCTCGGCAAGTCCGAGGGCATCTGGAACCGCCCCACCGAGAGCGGCAACCGCTGGCAGACGGCCGGCGCGTTCGCCGTGACAAAAGCAGGCGACGTCGCCTGGGCTAGGGTCGCCGCGTCCGCCGACGACCTGCCGGATCTCGACGCTGCGCTCGCGAGCCTCGGCGTCAAGGTCAGGCCGAAACCGCCGCCGGAGCCTAGGACTGAGGGGTTTTTGTGAAGGGTTGACGGGTTAGGGAAGGGGGGAAACTGCGGAGTTGGGCTTTTGGCACTCTCGATCGTGAGGTAGCTCGGTTTGGGGAAGTCCACCTGTATACTTTTGCCTAGAAATCCTCTTCGAGTTTCGACTTGCCATTGATAATTACAAGGTTAGCGTTACGCTGACAGTGGTCATGAGCCCTCTCGACTCATTGCTACTAGTCATCTTATCGGTAGCAGACTTCAAGCTGTAGGTCAGGAAAGTCAGACTTCTGAACAAATTATCTTGAAAAGCACCAGACAGAGGTGAGATTCAGACGAACGTTGCCTACTTAGAGGCGGAGTAATTTCATGAAAACCCTGGGGTCATAGTCCGATCTACGATAGCCTCCCCTATATCATACAAGCGCGTGGCGTACGACTTCATGGGGCGGAAATCATACCTCGTGATTTATCGCGAGAAAATGAGCTATGGCAGAGGGATCATTCGCTCCAACGCCGAGTACACTGCTAAGATTACTTGACATCAGCGACAAGTCTAAATCTGGCTACCAGACAGGAACACGATGGAGTTGAGGACCAAGTCTTGGTAGTCTAAATACACTCCCGCCAAGAGTACGTGGGATATATTTCTCTTATACAATCCGGTATGGAGTGAGTCGCTACCGACATACTCAGATAGGTAATCATATGGTAAGGTAGGTAGATACCCATTTTCTCCCGAGTATTCATAACCTTCCATTGTTAAGATACCTACACTAGGAGCAAGATAGAGGAACATGGCACCCGGAGAGTACTCTATTAGCTAAAGACCAAACCTGATATATCTACACCATGGCTAGCGCAATGCCACGATATCAATATCAGGCTTATGCATTATTAAGTGTCTTTTTCTAAGTAACAATAGTAAGCCCACTATGATGCTGTCGACATAGATCGTCAGATAAATGATATCACATCATGACAACTCCTTCAGAAAACCAATCACTTCCGAAGCGGTCGACCTAGAAAATGTACACAACCACATCCGTTGACAGAATCTATGCGAGGCCACGTCCCATGCCTACCTACATGCCCAAGGCGGCGTTACGATGTCATCGCTCTCCCAGGCCGTTTGTATAATATACGTCAAACTCGTCCGAAGCCCCGCAAGACGACGAACTGCTCCTCGAGATACCGGATACCGATGCGGGAAGAAATTTCTCAGCTGGAGCGCTCAGATCAGATCATCGCCGGGATCGCGGCAGCGACTATGACATAACCTAGCAGGCGATCGAACAAGACCACGAGCATGTACACATGATACCTGACCGACGTAATCCACATGGGGCGAGCGAACCCCGGTAGGTTTGCGCACCTCGAACTAGGCGTCTCGGCTTCTTCACCTACTCACTACGCAACGGCGACGAGAATCTTTTTATTGCCAACTTGGTGATTTGCCTCATCAATGATAGGACGTCTTCACGTAAGGTGTTTCCTCCTTAGATCTCATCCCACTCGTATCACGTGAATCCCAGAGATCTTGGTCTACGCCTCCCATCTAGCATCCTTCTCCCGGTCCGCAAACCCGAAGCGCAGCTGAGAGAGATCTAGCCTCAGCTTGTCGGCAACGTCTACATACCTAGTAGCAGTAACATATCAGACGTTCCTTCCAACCGAGACCCTTAGTTGGACCCCAAAATAGCACATCGTTAAAACCAGGTACATGCCTGCCCGCACATGCGGTAGATATCTGCGATTCCGCACATACGTACGGGGGCCGGGTAGCACAAAGCTCGCTGGATGGGGGCTTACTACAAGAGGATCCTGAACTCATTCTGTCCCGCACCACACCAGCCCTGCATACGGCGAGCAAAAAGCAAAAAAGCAGCAATGTGGCGGAGGCGGTGGGTAGCCTACCTAGTAGTGTCCTAAGGCCCGGAAGACATACCCATTGACCTGCTAAACAAATTCGTCACTAGCTGGGTACGTTCGTCGGACCCCAGACCCCGTCAAGAACGCTTCTGGAGCTTCCACAATTATGCCGTAGCAACTTTTTTTTTGCAAGCCCATCCCAACTGTCAAGTAGAAACAACCAAGGGTCGCTCGGTGGGCGAAGAGGCCAAGGAGTCAACCCCCCGGCGGTTTCAGAAGACGATCTTCTTTCTCCCCGCTGCCCCGTTGGCGGGACCGGCTGCCTTCCGGCCTTGGCCCTCGGCGGCTGGGATAACGGATCGATCTGGGCTCACTCAAAGGTTGTTCCTCAGATCCCTGGACGCAGCATCTGTTCTGTAGCCCACGAGCTGGTTAAGGCTGCCCTTACGAAGGTGGAACCAGGCCAGTACACGTCATATCTGAATCCGGCTCAACGTGGTGGTGTTCATGAGACTTAGTGAGTAGGCAGCATGTAGTAACACGGCATGTGGCAAGGTAAGGGGGTATGGGGTTTCGCGATCTTACAAAGCTACCTCATGGTTTGAATAGACGACCGACTTCCTTCACAACACGATATAATCTGTACGCTAGGTAGATGGGTTTGCATCGTAAAGACCGGTGGCCACGACACAAGATTGTTGGCGCCAAAGACCGCGGGCTTGACCGTCGTGAAGAAGGCTGAAACACAAGGCACTTACCTGCCAGTGTTTCAGAACTTCAGTCCAGCAGGGGGGGAGCTGATGCCAAAGCTCAAGAGACCCACGAGCGATGGCATGGTGGCATGCCAGTAGCGTCGTAGCGAGGCGGGGGCTCGCAACTCAGAATTGCGGTTAATAATCCAAGGCTGGGCGAACGATTGTGGAAGGTGTAAATTTCCCGAGAGGATGAAACAAATCGATCTCTGGGGGAGCTACGAGAAGAACCTAGAGGTCATCACGAGTCTTCAAGGAAGGTAATACCGAGACGTGAAACGCATGTAAACAGAACAGATGAAAATGGGAATTGTCGTCAGCACGGGGGGCTTCGTTCGTGGAAAAGAAACTTGAAGCTTTGGAGGAGTATGTAACTCCTGAACACACGGGAAATTAGTCGCGCGTGCTGACCAGGCAAATTATGACGCTTAATAATCGTGAGCAGATGTGGCCACGATGCCGAACTGTGGCGATTTTACATTTTCCATACCGCTATGCAATTTGCCGCCAGGCATGACATCTGTACCCTAACACGACCGATGCTGGTCTGTACGCACGCGCCCAATGCGGTCGACTCTTGGACTCTGGCGATCCGCTCAGGCGGGATATCACGGTTAGAGTAGTGGTGGGTTCTCAGCGGGTCGACGAGTGCGATTCGAGGTCGACTTGTCCGCACGGTAAACTCGTGCCCTGCTAGCATAATGGTAGCTGGATGCCCATTCTCATCACATTTTGTAATTCGACGTCCTTTCTGGAAGAACTTGTGACAGGCTATTCCTGTTTCATGTCCCTGGCTAAAGAAAGCGGATGGGGTTCCCACCCCTGGCAAGCCCGGAAAAGCCCACACATAGGAAAAAAAAAAAAAAGGTCGATGGCGGCTGTTTCAGAATCTCTGCGGGCGGGTCTTTTATGAGCTGACCACCTGCTGAAAAATGCAAGGTGCCGAATTGGGGTCTCCAAGACTGACGGTTGTGGTTCGCTCTGACCTGAAGAGTAGGAATAAGCTCGGTGCTTTGCCTGCCGCATGTGTTCATGCGAGAGGGTCCAGATGGCGTCCAGGGTGTTCAGGCACACCAATGAGAGATGTTCGTCCCATCCCATTCACCCGCGATTCGGTGGACGATTAAAACACGGTGATCGAGTACGAGTGCGGTCGACGGCGTAGCGTTGGGACGTTTCAACCACGACTGTGATGTCGAGTCCATCGTGTTTCAGAACGTTCGCATCTGTAGCTTGAAGCGTAGTAAGATGAACAAGAAAATTCTCTGCGGCTGCTCGCGATCACATATCGAGATGGCTGATGCGTGGTGCTTAAACTGTTGCGAGGTGTCATCTGATCCAGGCCCGGAGCCGGGTGGGTTGAATTTCACCTTGCTCGGCTGCCCCCGAAATTACGAATAATCATGAATACATAGAAATGTGGTTGAGCGAATGGCTAGACAGCATGAGGTTAACTTGCGGAAACTTAGGTAAGCTTGCAGAGGAGATGAATTATCCCCCCTATCAAGTGAGTTTATAGGTGCATGAGTTGTGCATAATGTGTTACCGTATTAAAGTACCTTAACCTAGGCAGTTGTAGCCCGGTGGAATTTGCCGCCCTCCATAAAACCCTCTAAAGATTCACAACGGCCTGCGGCACGACCCTTCTTAGGCCATTTTACTTGCATATACCCAATCATTAACGGCTGACTCCGTTCTTATGACTGCCTGCAGCCCTTTCTTCCCGACGCGGACGCTAAGAATAACATTTTAGTGAGATCATATCCATATCCATCGTCGAGAGAGCCGCCGGGGCTGCAAGGACAATACTCACTAAGACCTCCATTCGTCTATCAGCTTAGCCCCCGCCGCCACAAAATGCTACCCACCTATCCTCATCCAGCGGATAGAGTGCCAAGGATTCGGACAAGACGAGATCTATGGTTCAGAGATAATCCAGGTTTCTATTTCTGTCCCGGCCGCGGCCAGAGAGGGGACGGGTAGGTAAATTCTGAAGGAGCCAATCAGAAGCCTGAGGAGCTCTGGTCACTGGCTTCCCCCCAGTCCCCCCAGACAATGCAAAGCGCTATGCACGTCTAATTCGAGCTCCTCGGCCGTGTGATTGGTCCAATCTGTAGCCAGTAGATGGGCTCACCAATGCAGGAACAAAGCTTAAAGATGTTTGAAACATAGCATCTAAGGAGCATCTAAGGAATGCATCTAGATTGGAGATGCCGAATGTGTCTCGGATCGCGACAACCACCCCTACGGACTGGGTGGTATCGGTGTTGTTGAAGAATTCAGTCCAATACTTGGATCACACGAACTCCATGCATAATACCGACTATACCCAAATTTGCAAGTAAACGAGTGCCACAGCCGCCGTATCTGGTCAATGATAGTGGCGAGATTGTATCCAAGTAATAAACGAGTAGGTACCTACCTAGGTAGATTTGCACAGAGCAACTAGGGGTCAGTAGTTATCGCCTACCTATGCGGCTGGGTTGGTCTTTTTCTCCGTGGACGCGACATCTTCCCAAAAATACTATTCTTTGGAAGAAGGATGTCATTCAGTGAGATGTAGTAAGCTTTTTTTTTGTGTGTTTCGACGTGTGCGGATCGATAAGCCATGCTTGTCTGAGATCTGTAGTTCCTTCGGCGCTTTCCCAGAATCTATAGCGTTGCTTTGCAGGTCCTGAAATTGCGGAGGGGTTTTGCAGCTTGCGGCTATGTCACCTGGGGAGATACCTAGGTAAGTATTCGCGATACGACAAATGACCAGCCTTCTTTGGTCCTGTTCAATCCACATGCATGCCGTTTCTTTCGTTTAGGCGGTTGCGATCCTTACATGCCACTTCGCGCGAAGCTAGATAGCGCCAGCAGCGGGCTCTAGGAAGACTGGACGTTCACGTCGTGGTGCTGGATCGACAAAAGACGGCAAGGTAAGCTTAAAGCATTGCAAGGGTCTCGGGTCGATCAAGCAAGTTCAGAGTTGTGGCCCAGTATGTCGTCATATGGCTAGTCTTGGTCTGGGGCTAGCTGGACTGCTCGCGGTTGAGCATTTACTATGTACGAAGATGGACGTCTCTGAGTTTCGAATCGCCCTGGCTACGACTATCAAACCAGGCAAGCCTGACGTTTCCGAGTTGTTTCTTCTATCCCATTGGCTGACCAGATAAACAAGTTACCGGCCGAAAAAGGATCCTTGGCTCGGAATATTGATTGTCAAAAAATTATATAGAAATATACTGATACGAAGTAATAACGGTGATATATCGGTGGTAGTATATCTTTTTTTTCGCGGATAGCTAGGAAGTTCTTCCACGGATGGAAGCCGGTGGTTAGACATGACCTGTCAATCAATCTAAATTTATATATAAGCAACGGGGCCTTTACCGATGGACTGGATTTGCATGTTTCCCAGCACGGATGATCATAGCGAGACAGATGTTAAAGATATTACCAGTAACACCTGGATAATTAGCCTCTTGAACTAAAGGTTGTTAATCTCGTGTACTGCGTCCGGATGCGATGCAACAAACATAGAGGAATATGATTGCTCGAATCTTGGGCGAATAGTATTGCCCTCACCTGCTCGCTTGTTTAATGCCCTTGTTCAATGGCACTGGATGACGCGTTGCTGGACGTTGCCGAATGATGCTGATTGGACCGGATCGACACAATCGTAAAGAGAGTTGATGGAGAGAAATGGATGGCTAAGATCCAAGGAAAGATTAGCGCCGATACGTTGCTGCCAGCCAGCTATCTGAGGCATTGCGCCAGGCGCGTTTCAGAGTTACAGGGGAAGAAGAGGGAAGAAGAGAGGTTCACAGGGGTTGAGGATCCGCGTCCCAGCGGTACCACCCAGCGGTACCACTTAGCGTTATTCCTCTTGGCACCTATCAACAGGGGTCCTTTTTAGGGGCCTACTATGTAAGTCTAAGAGCCAGGGCACATCATCTTCCCGGTACCTGCTAGAATTGCGCAGGTACGCATGTTGGAGTTATCTGTTGGCGCACGCTCGTGTCTAGTACCTGCAGTAGTAGAACACGCCCCCGTTTCTCGATACGATCGTGGGAAATATCATTATATGCAACTAATGGCTCTTTATGCGCTAGAAAGCAAGGAAAAATATCGTGAAAACTTAGTAGGAGCGCATTTTATATCCGCCCCGCTTAAAGCAGCAATCAAATTTGCGAATTCGACCGACCACGATATTAGTACGAGGCCAAAGCTTTTATCACTTACATACCTACCTAGGGTATCTACCTTAGGTACCCTATTATTAGCCTCGAGGTCAAAGGGAGAGGCTGAAGCCACTGACGATTTGCTATTTGTTCGCAATCCTTGCCACCGAACACCGGACGGCGAACGGAATCGGAATCCAAAATATCAGTAACGGAAGTTCGCGGCGAAAGATCGACTCATACTTACATGTATAACTGTACAACTACGGAATAAGTGATCACTGATCACTGTAATGAGCGGTGATGATTCTATTGTTTTCTCCCCCCCTGCTGTCTTCCTTGCTCTTGTCATCCGCGATGTACCAGCATGCGGAGATTACATGCTGACCCATAGCCCCAATGGAAATCGAACCAACTGTACAAACGTAGTAGTCTGGTGTCTAAGACTCTGGACGGTCAACAAAATAGCTAGGGCAGCACAGCGAAGGTGATGAACCAATTCAGAGACAAGTTGGTCTAACAGAGTCAAGACTGTCTTATGGCGTTCTTTGTTGCATACATATCTGGCTTCTGTGGCATGCGAGAGGGAGCCAACCAAACTTCTTCTGTGCCTGAATCGTTGAAGAACAGCGTACCTTAATGCATTAGACGGTGTACGACGGAGAGAATGTACCGAGTGAGCTCGGAAAGCGAAGGATGTCATGTAACTTCGTTATGTCGCATGGTCGGAAGAGAGATATTCTTGTGATACGCGCTGTCTTTACTTTGGCGAGAGCCCCTATTCACCTATACGGTGTAAGCCTTTGACTTATACCAATTCTATTACACCAGTTCTATTACTTTCTATTACTTTTCACTCTGTTGTGTACTTAGTGATTAGTCTCTCTGATTTTTGACCACCTAACCAGAGTAGTTATTTACGATCAGCTTACTTAGCTGGTTCTAAATAAACCCCTTTCAGCATAAAAGTTAATATCCACGTCTGAGCTAGGGAGACTCGAAAATATGGTAGTCGACCTACTTCGTAAAGGACACCACATATCAAGCTGCTCGACGAAGTCCTTTGCGCATAGATCCGTTACTAGGACGATTGAGGAACTCCGAACATGGAGCAGGGAGTGGAAAGAAGGACCGTGTGTTGCGTCCACGTAAAATGATCCTTGCGACTTGATTCCAAGGTAGCATTTGAGTACTATGTAGTATTCAACCCGTCTATGCAGTTAAGCATCCCTGCTTTCCGCAGGGAGCTAGAAATATCCCCCGAGAATGATGCTGGGCGAGGCGAGTTGGCAAAGTCGCACAAGATCGTCGCCCGGGCGGTCCCTCTTACCTTGCCGATGGGGTGTTCACTGACATGGACGAGTACATAGTCAACAGAGCGCGTTAAAATAAAGATTATTAGGTATATGTCAGAATCCTAAAATTCATCAGACGGGCAGGGTGGTATATGCCAAAAAAGGGGGAATTTAATTCCAGGAAAATAAAGCTGGGTCTGCAGCCGAGATTGCCTCCTTTCCACGCTGTGCCCGTTATGTACCCTTCTACGGCAGCAACAACTGTCGACTTCGCATTGCATCGTATTGTGCAATACCTATTCTATTGAGCAAGATACCTGCGCTAAGATGGCCACGTTTGTAGTTCAATAGATGGACCGAGGAGATAGGTATGGTATCTCCCTGGCGAAAAGACATTTCGCTTTCACGATTCATCAAGATCTTTTGCGCGACTTGTACGCGAACTCTTGGAATGGAGCAATATAATACCTATTATATGTGCCCCTCCTGTCACTCCTTATAACATACCTAGTTATAGTTAGCTCCTACCCAAGTAGTATTTCATCTGTTCTCTAAGGCTTTTCTTCAATAAGCTTGATCATTAGGGCCATATCCTTAAGGAGGGGTGTGAATGTTCGGTTGAATGTATGTGACAGGTATGGAGACGGACACCCTTCAGAGGTTCAAAAGTTGCCAATTTACAACCGCCGTTAAAAATAAGTCAAGCTAGTGCAGCATGGCAGAATGTCGTGCCCAATCTGCTAATCTCGCTCTACGATTCCGCGCAGAATTTACCATGGTACGAGAGAAAATACTTCTATATCAGGGCAAGCGCTTCCTATACGTACGAATGCCTTTCCAATTGTGGTTAGACTATCTACTATAGCTCGCTTGCAGCCGGTTCGACCAGTACCTGCAGCCCACTCCCCACTCCCTCTTCAGGTACCTCCACCAGGTCTTCCCTCTCCTACCCGACTGCACCGGCCCAGACCTGGCAGGAGAGACCCAGTCCTGTCCTGCCCAAGGGCCGACCTGGGTACTATGTAGAGGAGAGACACCCCAGCCAGCGGAAATCATTAAACCCCCCGAACTCCTCTTCTGATTTTTCTCTTGAACCCGTCGCTTGAATCTTCGCAAGATATCAGTTGTTCTATTCAGAACTCCCCCTCTCTTTTTTCCCTTCCCCTCCCCTTCTCGCCTTCTCGCCTTCTCGCCTAGTCTCGTCTCGTGTTGCGGGCAATTACGCACAACTCTCACTCTTTGGACAAGTCTGCATCCGAAGACTCTCTCGTCCTTGACCGCAGTCGCGAGACCTTTCTCTTCTCTCACTGATCAGCTAGACCCGACTGTCCGGCCCAACCCGCAGCCCATCAGACTTGGTCGCTCCGTCGTACATTGCAAACTTCTGTCTTATCGTGTTCGGTTTTCGGAAATATCTTGTTGATTATCTTCTCTGTCGCCTATTCAGCACTCAGCCCTCTTTCATTTCGAACGGCGGTCCTTGATGCTATAAACAAGATTTAATTCAATTCCCTACCCGAATCCGAATAGTCCATTGGCGACTTCGACACCATTGTATTGCGCCCCTCCAACCTTGAACGGCGCCTGGCTTCTATCGAACGACGCGAACGCTAAGCGGGCTGCCTCGAACGCTGTTCACGCTCTTGACCTTGACGGTACACCGAGACGATTACGATTGACTTGCTTGACGCAACTGGAAGGGTTTAACCGGTAGCCACGCTATTAGGTCGAAAGCTTCGTACGAGCTGGTCCTCATACACGACGCTGAGCGCAACGGATACAGTGCAGAATTGCTTTCGTCGTTACAGAGCAAGGCTGCGCCTTATAAGCTCACACATTTCCTATCATTTCCTTTTAATCTTATAACTTAATAGTCCCTGTCGCGCGTAACAGAAAAACCATGTATTCGCAGCAAGCAGCAGCCATGGCGGCTGCGAACCCCCAGAAGCCTGAGACGTTTATGCTCAGCACAGAAGCTCAACAAGCTCTGCCGCACGATGCTCAAGTAGCATTGCAGCAGGTTGACAACCGTGAGTGCTGTGCTCTGTCGCAACTCAATTCTGTGTTGCTAACCGTTGATCCATAGTCAAATATTTCCTTATTTCCGCACCCGTCGACTGGCAACAGGATCAGTATATTCGGCGGTTCCTACTGCCTACCGGCGAATATGTGTCGTGCGTGTTATGGAATAACCTCTTCCACGTATCTGGCACAGATATAGTGCGATGTCTTTCTTTCAGATTCCAGGCCTTCGGCCGCCCGGTAAAGAACTCCAAGAAGTTCGAGGAGGGTATCTTTTCGGATCTACGCAACTTGAAATCCGGGACGGACGCCTCTTTGGAGGAGCCGAAGAGTCCCTTCCTAGACTTCCTCTACAAGAACAACTGCATTCGTACGCAGAAGAAGCAAAAGGTCTTCTACTGGTACAGTGTGCCCCATGATCGTCTATTCCTTGATGCCCTGGAACGGGATCTCAAGAGGGAAAAGATGGGCCAAGAGGCTACCACCATGGCTGTCAGCGAGCCTGCGTTGTCTTTCCAGTATGATTCATCACAGAGTCTCTATGAGCAGCTCACAAAGGCGCAACAAGCGAACAGCTCTTCCTTCAGTGCCCAACAAGTTTCTTTTTCTCAGTCACAGGCGGCGTCTCCCGTAATGAGGGCAACTGATTCCATGCCTCCGCCGCCGCAAATGATGGCTCAATCAATGCCTGCTATGGGAGCGGACGGGTTGGACAACATGTCACATTACAACCCGATGGCAGCGATGGCCCCGGCTATACAGCAGTCTATCCAACACATGCAGCCAGTCCCGCAGATGGTCAAGAGGGAAACTGATTACAACCGTCTTCAGTACAACCAAAATGGTATCCCCCTGACCCAAGGCCACCACCGTGGCGCCTCGATGCCAGCGTTTGGTCTCGAATACTCGCCTGCTCCATCTTTTGTCTCGTCTCACTATGAAGATTTCAGCAACCGGGGTGTATCTTACGAACCAGTCACTCCTCCACAGCAAGCTCTTGCAATCGGCGCCGAGCCGGCTTACATTGCCAATGAGGAGACTGGCTTGTACACGGCAATTCCTGACCACCTCGGCGGCGTGAACGGTCTGAACGGCATGATGCAACTCCCACCGTCAGGTCTGGCCGGGCCTCAGTTTTCACGCGCGTTCGCTTTCCACCCTGGCACCTATTCCGAAGGATCGCCAACATACAAGCAGAGGAGACGTCGTTCGTCCATCCCTCCTACTATGACGGCGATCGCTGCTGCCACAGCTCAGACTCAAGCACAGGTCCAAGCCCACCGGCCTTCAGATCTGAGGCGGTCCGTTTCAGCCTCGGTCGGACCAGTAGCTGAAGGTGACGAATCTCAAGGCAACTCCCCTCCCGGCCTGTCTTACAGTACTTCGACCATCTCTCTGGCCCACCAACACGTTGACATGTCGAGACATGGCACTCCTTTGTCGACTGTGGAGGGTAGCCCTGCTTTGAACCCTATGGCCCTTCAGCGACAAGACTTTGGTTCTTCCTTCTGTAATGACGACCTTGCTGGAGACTGCTCAATCAACCAACAACCAATACAACCCAGCCCCCATGTGGTCCGACGAGCTCGCTCGGCCACCGTTTCGGAGATGGGTCCATATCCACAGAAATCTCATTCGTGCCCGATCCCGACTTGCGGTCGTCTTTTTAAGCGCCTTGAACACCTCAAGCGGTAAGATCGATTGCTTTCATTTGTTATATGTGTGGTGCACCGTTGTGTATCTGACTAAATATCTAGACACGTAAGAACACATACACAAGAAAGACCCTACACATGCCCCCATTGTAGCAAGGCGTTCTCAAGATCCGACAACCTGGCCCAGTATGACCCCAATCTTTTTCTGATCCTTTCATTTGTCAATTTTAACTTCCTGTGATGAGCAATGATGTTGGTGCTATTTGCACTAAGACCGCAACCAAACATAGCGCAGTACCACTACATCGACTCGTCATTTGGAATAAGTCTGTTGAATCTTGAACTAACTGTTCTACCATAGGCACAAACGCACACATGACCGAGAAGGCGCCGAAAACGGGCTGACCTTGTCAGGCGAAGACGAGGGAGACTACTCCGGCGAGGACCAACTTACGTCACTCGAAGAGGCCTCCCCCAATTCCGAGTCAGGTTATGGCCAAAGCTTCAATCCTCTGCAGACACTCAGCATGCCCATGACAATGAGCCAACCACCAGGATCGATGTGATTTCCTCTGGCTTTGGGAATTTCATCATGATGGGTTACGGTTATCTTTGTCAATAACGGTTTACTTGGGTTTAGCGGGTTGATTTTACGTGATATTATGGTTAGAGTTGGGACTTCACTTCATTCCGTTCGACACCTTTTTTTTGTTTGGCTTGTGGAGTCAGAGCCCTTGCTTTCCGCTCTGCTTTCTACATCTTATAGGGCCATACGAGTCCCATTTCATTGGCACGAGAGTTTTCAAAAACGGAGTTTCGCCAGATATTCGATAGACGGGGCAGCTGATGACTGCTGATAGCCGGGAAAGTGGTGAGACTAGCTACTTCGTGTAGCAAGCTCGAAAAGAACATCGAGCATGGCCGACGATGCGAGTGATGGCCGGAGAAGTGGCCTCATACTTCGTGCATTTGTATATATATTCTTTTATTTTTTCTTCTTCTTTGTCGCTTCAACCAGGGTGGTAGACGACTCTAGGGGGCTTACGGGTGATGATACCAGCGGTGGACAACCGACGTACACCCTGTCTGGAGGATTTAAAGACATGGTAGTACAAACATGATAAGCAGTAAAATATTGATTATACTTAATTAATATTGGCATTTCGAATCTATGATATAGTTTTCGGTGACTGACCTCGCGGAGGATAATAGATCTTAATAGGCGATGCTAAGAAATAGTTGTGTAGGTATCCTTCGATCGCATAGCTTGCTGGCACTGCTTCCTATCGCATGTCTACGTTCTTAATGATGATGTGCTAACGAGTGGGTGTTGGTGGCTGGCCCCTATGGCCACTGGAAAGATGTATGGCCGTTGATGGGAACTGCTAGTAGTCTATCAACACTCCTTTATGCTCCTATTCATATCATTTCATTGCAACCGGTCTAATGTTTTAATTGCGGGTTTCTAGGCCGTCCCATTGTTCGCCTCTCGTAGTATCAACAGCAAAAGATGCCGCGTCTATCCCTTCAGCAATGCATCCCGTGAGGCACGCATTTGGACCTTTTGATAGAAACTGAAGCGGCTTTTGCTGCTGCATATACTGAGATCCTAAGCTCTTCAGCAGGGTATCTTTTCCAGATCTATCCACCAAGCCACTTTCCCCCAACAGGGGGAACTCTGATTCTAGAGCGACGAAGCTTCCGATCTTAGCTATGTTGCCGCGATATACTTAGAAGATCGCATCCCTTATTGTTCGTCCTCGCGGTAGTACTTCAAGTCCAGCGAATGGCCTTGATCGGCAGATCAACGGACTCAGTGGTATTTTCCCTTGCTCCTAGAACCATTCCATGAGGTCGCCAGCGGGCTGTTGAGCGCTACCTGGCCGAAGATGCCGAATAAGCACGTCGCTGAGGGGGTTGCACATTTCCATGACTTGCCGGCAAGGAACGACTTCTCTAACGAGCATTTAAACCGACCAGATGGCACTGCGCAAAGACGG
This sequence comes from Hypoxylon sp. FL1150, assembly GCA_022495205.1. Taxonomy (NCBI): domain Eukaryota; kingdom Fungi; phylum Ascomycota; class Sordariomycetes; order Xylariales; family Hypoxylaceae; genus Hypoxylon; species Hypoxylon sp. FL1150. The sequence goes on from MU376164.1 coordinate 477,731, forward strand.
GGCAGATATCGAGCTGCCGGCGTAATTCATCATCGCGAGAGATGCCCTCTTCCCACCAGATTATCCCCTTCACCTACGCCTCTTCTTCCCACCACCACCCCGGCCCCCTCCTCTCCTATTATCGCCGCCCTGTATCTCAGCGATATCCTTGCGGCTCAGCTTCAACATACCGCCCTGCAACCGACCCACAGCCGGCGCCCCGACATCTCCTTCCCTCTTCCACCTCGTCGACGACCCACCCTTCCCTTTGGTCGCCGTCGAGGGCCCGCCGGCGACGGGCCGCTCGAGCACGATGCCGTTCTCGCGGGCCTCGCGGCGCCGCCTGGACTCGCGGGCCTCGGCCGCCGCGTTGATGCCATTGCGGTGCGACATGGGCATCTTGGCCTGCTTGTAGATGCTCGCTTTCGAGCCGAGCGCCGCGAGCCGCAGGTCCGTCGCCAGGTGCCGGTTGCGGCCCGCGTGCTCGGTGCCGCTGCCGTTTCCGTTGCCCTTGTCTCCGCTGCTGCTGCTGCTGCCTGGTCCCGAGAAGAGATGCGATTCGGATAGTAGGCGCTGCAGCGCGAGGTCGTTCTTCAGGAGCGAGGGCGCATCCTCGTCCGCCGCGGTTTTGGACTTGGAGGGCTTCGCGGCGGCGGTGGTGGAGGACGGGTCGAGGAGCGAGGAGGGCACGCGCGAGGAGAGGTACGCTTTGCTCTCGCGCTTGGCGAGGGGGTCGTTGGAGAGGGTCGGGAGCGCGCTCGTGTGCGTGACTACCTCGACGACCTCGGTAGTTGTGCTGCTGTTGGGATCCGACTCGGAGCCGGAGACGCCGTCCCAGGAGTCGTCCGAGCCGTCGTCTTCCGAGTCGGAACGCAGATCCTCGACCTCGTCGGCTGTTTCTGCTCCCGGGTCCGCGTGCGACGGCTCTAACGGGGCGAACTGCGCTTCGAAGTGCCGCCGGAATATCGCTTGCGCGTCTTCTTGCGATACTGCGGATGACTCGACATTTTTCTTCTCCGCGCGCGTTTTGCGCTTGCCGAGTATCGTCGCCATTTTGCTGTATACCCAGGCGATAGCGAAAGATGTAGATAGCTAAGTTCGAAGCTGAAGTGAGGTTAAGGTGGAAGCACAAAACTTTAGTGGGCCCAGGGTCCTGGGAAAAAAAAAAAAAAAAAAAAAAAGGAGAGATAACCTTAGGTTAGGTTAGCTGCTGAAGAAAGCCTAAAATGTAAGCCCCCCTTAGAGTTGCTAAAGCGTCACCCCGCCATGGAACTTCATGGCGGGGCAGCTACCTGAGTTTCAAGTTTCAACCCGTTCAAGAGGCTCAAATCGATATAAAATATAATTTTATACTAACCTCTCACTCACGACTCACAAAATGACACGATTCAGGCCGTGCATAGACCTGCACGCGGGACAGGTCAAGCAGATCGTGGGCGGAACCCTCGATAGCTCCACCGCCGAGCTCAAGACCAACTACGTCTCCCAGCACTCGGCCGGCCACTTCGCCCGCCTGTACCGCGACAACGGTCTCGAGGGCGCGCACGTGATCATGCTAGGCCCCGGGAACGACGACGCCGCGAAGGAGGCGCTGGCGGCGTGGCCCGGCCATCTGCAGGTCGGCGGGGGCATCGATGATCAGAATGCCGCTGCGTGGATGGAGCGTGGCGCAAGTAAGGTATGTTGGGACTTGTCATTGCGCTGCATATGAGCTTGGGGCATACGAGACCAAAAACGTTACTGATTAGATATTCTAGTAGGTCATTATTACATCCTTCCTGTTCCTAGGAGGCAAGTTCAACCGGGAGCGTCTGGACGCCGTGTTGGCGGCGCTTGGTGGACAAAAGGACCACCTAGTCATCGACCTTAGCTGTCGGCGGCGAGGCGACGACAAGTGGTTCGTGGCCATGAACAAGTGGCAGACGATCACGGACATGGAGGTGACCCAAGGTACCTATATATAAATACCCCCCTATTTCACCCCCTTTACTCAACTTCTCAACTGGCCTCTTTTTAGTTTTACCGTACTAACGACGACCCGCAGAAACCATAAAGTCGCTAGAGCCGTACTGCTCCGAGTTCCTCATCCACGCCGCCGACAACGAGGGCCTGCAGAAGGGCATCGACGAGAAGCTCGTCGAGAGCCTCGCCGCGTGGTGCAGCATACCCGTGACGTACGCCGGCGGAGGGCGAAACCTCGACGACCTGGAGCTGGTGAAGCGGCTCAGTCGGGGCAAGGTCGACCTCACCATCGGAAGCGCACTGGACTGCTTCGGCGGCACCGGTGTGAAGTTTGATGCCTGCGTGGAGTGGAATGCCAAACAAGGTGACGATGGGGAAACGTAGTTGCCCTTAATACAAGAGGTAGCTAATACACGACCCTTTTAAATCAACCATTTGCTGTGATTGGCGTCTAAGGATTGTTGTCGAGATCGTCAAAAAGGGACAGAACATTGAAAGAACACAGAACACAGCCACAAAAGCTCAGGTATAAATGTATATGTAAAAATGCAGACGTGGCTCGCCAGGAGATATCGGGACCGTAAGCGCGTCTCCAGGGATATTAAATGTCCCAACTGACTGTACGTACAAGCGTTCATCAAAGTCGTTATCCATCAACTACTGCCCCCCCCCGCTACTGATGGGTTCGTCCCCTTTCTATCCTGCCGCGACGTGTATTACTACAAAGATTTGGCGAAGCTCATCATGATCTAAGCTCTTCCAGCTCGAGTTCTAGTTGTCGAATACGGTCGTTCTGATCCTGAGATCCCGAGCCCACCTTTTTCTTAAGACCGTCCACCTCGTCGGTTAGATGACTAATCTGCTGGTTTTGCGCCGTGATCATCTTCGTTTGTGTCTCCAGTAACTTCTTGATTTCATCCAGGCTAGACTCGACACCCGAGCCGTTCGACGGACCGGCGGTAGGAGTTGCGGTAGTAGAGGTAGGTGGGTAAGTGGGCGACCTGATCTGGGCTGCTGCTTTGGGTGCCGCTGCGGATGTAGTCTTTGTTGGAGACTTCGGCTCAGACCTCGCGGGGTTTGAGCTGCGCTGGGTTGGCTTTGAAATTTCTTCGAAGCTCGAAGTCTCGTCTTCGTCATCCTCATCGTCATCATTGTATTTCGAGGCTATTGCTGCCATGGAGCGATTCTGGTCTTTCATTGTAGGAGGCGGAGAGCGCAAGGCAGGTGCCGGTGTAGGCTCCGGTTCCTTCGCTGGTGCGGGTTTAGACACGGGAGCCGGAGCTGCTGTAGGGGCAGGAGGCTTATAGTCGGCTGGGACCTCGACCGGTGCATTGCCTTCGTAGATGCTCTCGAAGTCAATCTTTGGCGGTAGGTCGGTCTTGCCCGAAAGCCACTCGCTAGCAGTGACACCGGGTTTGATGCCAGCAGCTGGCGGATAGATATCCGACTGGAACGTCTCCGCTCTTCGAGGCACAGTGAAAGAGATTGGCTCAATGTATGCATCATTGACGGTCTTATACGCTCTCATAACTTCATTCTCATGGACCTATCATGTGTTAGCGTGGAGGCCGCTTTGAATATAGATATTCACTCACATTTACTCCTCGCTTGGGAACGAAAGCAATACCTCTCTGGGGATCGACAGACTTGTACTCGGACAGGAATTCGAATTTGTCATTCTCGTATTCGAAGTAGCGGATATTGCCGTCACTAATGTGATATGAATTAGACATTTGTACCATGATTATGCCGAGGATGGAAGCTAAACATACCCTTTTCCAGCGAGATACAAGCAACTGCAACCGTCGTCTATGCTTAAGTTAGCTCTGTTGGGTGGTAGTAACGGCGACAAGCTTACCCCAGAAAGGCATGCAAACACCAGAAATACTATCGAGAGTCTTGAATCCACCAATAGGAGTGTTGTTACCAGGCTCCCAAAGAGCAAGCTGACGGTCACTCATTCTGGAGAAACCTGTCGTAGCAAATCTGTTATGTTCTCCTAGCCAGACCGTTCGGCTGTTCTTGGCTCCTTCGTGACCCGGACCTTCGTGCGCAGGTCGCTCTTGTCGTACATCCCATACGCGGAGCTTCTTGTCTCTCGACGTCGTAACCAGCATTGAGCCACTGGCATTCCAAGATAGACTCTGCACAATGTCGGGGTGCTTCAGAGTATGAACGCCAGAGCCGGTACCAACATCCCAAATCTTGATTGTGAGGTCTCCAGACGCAGAGGCCAGAATGTTCTCGGCAGCGGGGTTGAATAAGACCTGACCGACCTTCCTCGAATGGCCACCTAGTTTGGCGACAGGATGTACATCGGCGGGTTCCTCGGCATCCGTCAGAAGAGTAAAGCCCTGAGGCACTTGCCATAGCATGACCTTGCCATCCTCGGATGCGGATGCGATGAGTCGGTCGTTGAAGGGGTTCCTTGAGTACGAGATTAGGTTACGGTTTTGGGAATAGGGGCTAGTTATTCCAGGGGTCGCGTGCGCACCAGTCGGTATCGAGAACGGCGGCGGTGTGGCCACGGAATAGAGGTATAACGTCAGGAACCTTGCCCTTTTCACCTAAGGGGATAACGGCGAAGGCACCTCCACCGCTGGCCTCCCAATTGACCGAGAGAAATTCTGGGTTGGCCTGTTGCGATCCAAAAGTTGTCAGCTTCTGGCATACTAGCCCATTCGGAACGGCCAAGGGGGATCAGACCTTGACTAGATTGGTATCCCAAGCATTTCGACTTATGCGTAGATTATCATAGCAGAATTCCTTTCGTGTAGATTTGCCGAACACATGTCCTTGGGTCTAGGTTAGCGGGATCGTCGCAATCGCATCCTGAGGCTGAGAGGGCTGAGGGAGTGGGAGTGGGAGTGGGAGTGTGAGACGCACGGTATTTGGACGCTCGAACAAAGCGACCAGACATAATTGGTCGACGATAAGGAACAAGGTAGAAAATGGATATTTACTATGTAGCCAGTAGGCATATAGCACAATGGAAAGAGAAGGAACAGTTTGGTGGGAGGCCTGGCGATGAGAGAGAATAGAGTAATATTTTATAACAAGGTAAACGCACAGGAGGTAAAGGGTAGGCACTTTGGTAAAGGCTGATTCAACTAAGAGCTTGAAACTTGGGTGAGCTAGCTGTGGTACCTTGTACCCCTCTAGGGATTTCAAGGTTGATTCAGCGGTACGGAATACGCTAACCTAACCTAGTGGGTTTCTACGCCGCCACCCCCAAAAACATTAGGTACCCGAGGTAGGTGACAAAAGAATTAGGACCTTTCCAATATGTACCTGGGTTTTAACAACAACTACCTATGTCACATAATAAGGAAGAAGAAATAGGTGAGAACCATAGAAGTAGTCTACAGGCAAAGAATGACTATCCAAGTAGCAAAGAGACGTTTATTATCATCTACTCTTTCATATAGGACTCAATCGAAATCTAAGGGTGTTTTGAGGAGTCCTAATCTTTTTAACATTAAACTTGGGTACCTTAGGTACATATTGTGTACCGCAGGGAGTTAGTACTTCAGTTAGCTGTGAGGTGCTAGAATCACGTGGTCTACAGCTTCACTTTACGCCAAAAGCTTCTAACCTAGCTTTAGCGCGTTGACGCGCTTGCGATTTCCGAACTTACAGGGACTTTTTAATATTTCACTTCGCCCTGCCTTTCCCTTCTCTTCATCTTCATCTTACCGAGTCCACCTTAACCCGCCCACACTACCATAATCAATATGGCGGCTTTGTGAGTAAAGTATCGCGCCGTCTTCTCGATCCCAATTACTAACTGTATGGCCAACAGTGAAAACTTCGACAACATCTTCCTGGACCTCTCCAAGGAGTCCGGAAAGTGTCGATTCGCCGAAAATGGACTCGGCTGGAAACCCTCGGCTGGTGGTAACACCTTTACCCTCGATCGAGGCGACATTGCGGGTGCACAGTGGAGTCGCGCCGCGAAAGGCTACGAAGTCAAGATTCTCAAGAGATCTTCCGAGCTCGTTCACCTTGATGGATTCCAACAAGAGGTAGGAAAAAAACACGTGGACAGTGGACTTACTTGCGTTGCTAAATATTCCCATTACAGGATCTGGAACGCTTGAGCAAGATCTTCAAGAACTGGTACAGCATAAACTTGGACCCCAAGGAACATGCGCTACGAGGTTGGAATTGGGGAAAGACCGAGTTCAGCAAGGCCGAGCTGGTTTTCAACGTTCAGAACAGACCTGCATTCGAGATTCCCTACTCGGAAATTTCCAACACCAACCTGGCCGGTCGCAACGAAGTAGCCGTCGAGTTCGCCAATTCGAACGAGGATGACACGGGCACCAACGGACACTTGGGCGGTGCGCGAGGCCGGGGCAAGAAGACTGGTGCAGGCAAGGATCAGATCGTTGAGATGCGATTCTACATTCCTGGTACCACCACTCGTAAGGAGACTGAGGGAGAGGAAGCAGGCAGCGGTGGCGAGGAGGAGAAGAACGCTGCCACTCTATTCTATGAGACCCTCATCGACAAAGCCGAGATCGGTGAGACCGCAGGTGACGCAATCGCCACCTTCTTGGAAGTCTTGCACCTTACGCCACGGTTCGTTTCTGCAGTCTCTTTTCGCGTTGTACTTAGTTCTCACTTTTCTGTAGTGGCCGTTTCGATATCGACATGTACGAAGCATCGTTCCGACTCCGTGGTAAAACATACGACTACAAGATTCAGTACGACGCCATCAAGAAGTTCATGGTGCTACCGAAACCAGACGACCTGCACTTCATGCTGTGTATCGGCTTAGATCCACCTCTCCGCCAGGGACAGACGAGGTACCCATTCATAGTCATGCAGGCAAAGAAGGACGAGGAGGTGACGATCGATCTCAACCTCACGGAGGAGCAGATGAACAACCAGTACAAGGACAGATTATCGCCTCACTACGAACAGCCTTTGCATCAGGTCATTACCTACATCTTCAAGGGACTCGCCAACAAGAAGATCACATCCCCGGCCAAGGATTTCATGACGCACAGAAATCAGTTCGGCATCAAGTGCTCGATCAAGGCGGCGGAAGGATTTCTATACTGCCTCGAGAAGGCTTTCATGTTCGTACCCAAGCCCGCTACTTACGTGTCGTACGACCAGACATCCTCTATCGTCTTCTCCCGTGTCAGCGGTGCAGTCTCGGCCTTGTCGACTTTCGACATAGCCGTTCATATGAAGACGGGCGGACCCTCGCATCAGTTCAGCAACATTAATAGAGAAGACCTGAAAGGGCTCGAAAGCTTCTTCAAGCTCAAAGGTCTACGCGTTAAGAACGAGATTGACGAAGATGCCAATATGCTGCAAGCTGCCCTTCGCCAGGAAGTAATGGATGATTCTGAGGAGGAAGTGGTTGGTGCGAGAGCAGACCGTGGTTCCGCCGACGAGGACGAGGAGAGTGTGGATGAGGACTTCCAGGCAGAGAGCGAGAGCGATGTGGCCGAGGAATATGACTCGGACCACGAGTCATCTGGTTCGGGAAGTGGTGAGAGTGATGTTGACGGCGGAGGCAAGGGCGACGACGACGATGATGAGATGGATGTGGACGAGGAAGAGGCAGCGAAGCCCAAAGCCAAGAAACAGAAGACTGCGAAATAAGTGGCCTCTCTTATCCTTTCGTCTCTGGTTTCAGCACGGCCTCAAGTTTCGTCGTTCACGGTTTCATGGCAAAGGTCGGTGGCATTGGCGTTACGGTGTCTACTTGTTGTATTTGGCCACAGTTTTGGTTGGTACCCGATACGCCTAGGCGAGGAGACTCATGAGCAGTTGATTGTATTGTTCGGATAGTTGATAGCACGAGTGCTCAGAAACTGTACCTATCCAGGTACATAAGTCTCGTAAACATAATGTCTTGATACACTGTGAGATCCGATGCTATGTTAATAAGCTAACTGCACAGCTAATAAGCATACGTTCGAGCTAACTGGCTAGGTAATAAGCATATATTCCAGCTAATTGGCTAATAAGCATATATTGTAGCTAGTGAGTTCTAAGTGGATGATGTTTCGTACCCACCTCCTCTTGTACTAGGTACACATGTATGGTGTATGTAGGCACGCAATTCCCGCTGAGGGCTGCTAGCTGTTAACTGCCAACTGCTAATGTCATATGTCGTACTATGCAGATCCAATCGCATCCACCTCTCCGAACCCTCGGGGTGTCCTACCTAGTAGCCTCATTGCTGATCCGAAACGGAACGGATATTGCCAGCCTAGTTAGAGACGGATCGAGACATGGTAGCTTTCTAGCTGATGCCGCCTGGAGTTTGAGACTCCACTATTGGCAGTTCATAGCGATATAATTTTCTTCCCTCCTTTTCTTTTCTTTTTTTCTTCTTACCTACTAACCTAGCATTATCTCATTGCCCGGTACAGAGGATTTGGCTCCTTATTGAATGTTGTATCCTATGTAGGTAGGCTGCAACGAAATGCGGCTTACATATGAATGGGACATTGGTTATATTTATCGCATGCCTCTCATTCGACGGCGGAATGCTGGGCGAGTCCCTTATGACGTACAGACGCAGGCGGGATGGATGCTCGCTTCGAATACTATGTAGGGATGGTAGGGAGCTTATAGGGGATATTCCGTTACGCTATAGAAGTACTCGTCGGGCTGTACATCCTGGCATCCAAATTATGTATCCAGACATCCTAACATCCTGACGTCTTAGCTGATACGGCATACCTACGGAATACGGGGACGCAAGTTCAGAGACAGAGACGGGCGGACAGGCACAGAGAACGTAGGTACCATTAATGTGCATGCGCAATGCAGCGCCCCTTCGTCTCCGCTTGTTTCTACCTAGGTAGTTATCCTGTCAGCTCGGGTTGCGAACTGCCATCCCCATCCCCATCCCCATCCCCATCCCCATCCCCAATCCCCCCCATCCTGCCATCTACATCTTGGAACGTACATCTCATGTACCTTCGTACCTTAATAGATTACATGTAGGTAGCACCTAAAGGCTAAGACAGAAAAATGTCGTCAGCTTTAGTTATCAAAAGCCTTTGCCAATTTTCCGGTCTTCAATTGAATCGGACCTGAATTTTTCTTTCCCGTTCCCGTTCCCGTTCCTGATTCTGGTCCTGATCCTGTTCTTGTTCCAGTGTCTGTATCTGTTTCTTATTCAGGTACGCTGTACAATACCATCTCGTTCATCCGTACAATTCAAACCATTTCGTCCCTCCCCTTTCTTAGTTCGTCCGAACGCCTGTTATCCATCTGAACCCCGAAAATTGACTCCAACTACTCTTACCTATTCGAACAACAGGCCAAGGTTAATGCAAGCAATTTACCTGGGTCCACGTCTAGCCTGGCCTAGATTCCCATCAGAAAGTCAATCAAACTTGATCACCCGACTCCGCATCGCGTCTCGACAGAAGACGTCGAGGACGAGCAAACCCCCAAGTCCTCCCCCCACTGCGAAAGGGCCCAATCCTAACTAAACTAGTAATCCTGTGTTTGGGCCGTCTGAGAAGCGAGGAACCAATACGAAAGAAAAACATCTTTTTTCTTCTATTCCCCTCCAGTCGAAATTGGGCGTTTCTGTTTTCTGCTATTATTCGCTATACTAAGGAGAGCATCGACCCGCTGTTCGTCAATCATACGCACAGTCCCAAACCACTAGGAGGAATTCTTTTCTCAGCCACCTCCAAACAATCGAGGACCCAAAAGCCAAGGTCCCTTTTTTTTTCCCTTTCCAACCCACGTATACGTAAACAGTAATAAATGTTCACGCAGTCAACCTCGCCATCATCGGGTTTTCTCCCGCCTCTAACAACATCTACAACGGCGCCAGCAGCAACATCGTCATCTCCAGGTCGCGGCAGTCGGTTACGAGGCTTGATCCACCTGCACCTGTTGTCGCGGGACTCATCCAGCCTTATCCATTCACACAGGGCCCCCCACGACGCACCCGCACCTTCAGTCCCGACATCTTCGTCCGGTCACGCGGCAACAACTGCCGGCCCTCATGAGACCAATTCGGACCCACTCTCAGCAGCAGCAGCAGATCTGAGTAACAACCCAAGCAGGAGTCACCAGCGGCGGACCAGCAAATTCTCCGAGGCTGCTTCCGAGGCTCTATTGAACTCGAGGTCGATACCGAATTCCCAAGCTGCGCCCGCCGAGCAATCAACAACAACCACCACCGACATGACCCGGACGCGATCGGCGACCACGGGCGACCTAGCGCAAGACATGCTGCCCGCCATACGCTTCTCGACCTTCTACGACCCGCGATCCAACCGGCCCTCCCTACAGTTCACCCCCGTATCGCGAACGCTGCCCACGGGCAAGGAGACCATCAAGGTCGGCCGGTACTCGGAGCGGGAGAACCATGCACCCGTGCCTATCAACACTCCATCTGCGGCGCCGGTCGGGTTTAAGAGCAAGGTCGTCAGCCGGCGGCACTGCGAGTTCTGGCACGAGAAGGGAAAATGGTACATCAAGGATGTGAAGAGCAGCTCCGGCACCTTTCTCAACCATATCCGCCTCAGCGCGCCGGGTACCGAGTCCAAGCCGTTCCCCATAAACGATGGCGACATTGTCCAGCTGGGAATAGACTTCAAGGGCGGGGAGGAGATGATCTACAGATGCGTCAAGATGCGCATAGAGCTCAACAGGGGCTGGCAATCGAAGCCGAACACGTTTAAGTACGTTTTACCCTAAACCCATTTCCTAATTGGTTCGACTGTGGAATTGGACCTCTAGCTTTCTAGCCTCCATTCGCACCTTTAGCCCCTCTCTATTCACGAGGCAGTGGTAACTAACGGCTTGATAGCATGGCAACGCACAAGCGCCTACGAGACTTGACTTCGACGACATCATCGTCGGCTCACGCACAAGACTGCTCTATCTGCCTAAATGCTATAGCGGTATGTTATAAGATGCACATATCTCGAGTGATACTGAAATTCTACTCGTTACTAATTCGACTTCTTTTGCAATACTAGCCGTGCCAGTCTCTCTTCGTAGCGCCCTGCTCTCACACATGGCACTACAAATGCATCCGAGAAATGCTCATGGGACCGTCGTGGCCGATCTTCATATGCCCCAATTGCCGAGCCACCGCCGATCTGGACGCCGAGGTGGACGAGCCCTCCGACGAGTGGCAGCAGCTCGACTCGGGCGTTGAGGATATTCAGGAGGACAAGGCTGCAGGACCGCACAACGACGAGGCCAGATCGATTGCGACTTCGCAGACGAATAGCAACTGCAACCTACAGGAGAACGACAACGACGCAGGCGATATGACCATGCACATGGACACTAGCTCGGGCATGCAGGGGGCTCAGTTGAGACACGCCAGGACTGAACCAGTCATGATACCGAATGCGACACCCCGCACGGCCAGCAGCGATCGGTCCGTAACCAATCGTACGCCGTCACCGAACAGCAACCCGCTGCTGGCCAATGGCAACGAGGGCCCGATCACCCCGCGTAACGATGCGGGACCATGGGTCTTCGACGGCAACCCTAGCCGAGGAAGTCAGGAGAGCACCAGGCATAACGGGATGAGCAGCCTTGACGCCGCGGCGCAGGCAGAAGTTGACGGGTCTTAGACCGCTCTTCAACTTATGTGGCGTATTCTCAAGACTGAGGTATATAAACTACCTTGTCATGAAAGACTACAACTTGGAGAATAAGAAGGGGATATCTATCCCCTTTATCGGGGTCAACGTGGACCACTGGACGAGCTGGAATACAGCTCCCGGTACCACTTAGGATATCGAGACTGGAGAATGAACCAGAACTTGATATTCCAACGACCTCGTTAGTATACGATTCCGAATCAGGGGGTTAACATGGGGGGGTTATAAACTATCTCGGTCTATATGCAATCACCGGCGTAGGGAAAGGTTGGGCAGAGAAAGGAAGCGTAATGATTTTTTTTAAGTTATTCTAGCATGGCATCGGTGAGAATGTGCTTTCACATCGCGTGGGCAAGGTTTTCGGAAGGGACTTGTCCTACTAGACTCAAGAACCCATTGTTGGTACCAGCTCAATTCATTAGAATTGGAGATGCGGTAATAAGGAAAGGGAATATAGTAAAGGCAACGGGTTCACGAATTTACTACCGAAGAGCTGCGTTTTTTGCAGCTCACTCTGATAATCTTCATCAGGTCTTAAGGTTCTCTCTTGATTTTTCATGTCTTTCCCTCAATTGGATGAGGCAAGGATCGGGGGTGTTTGTCGGCCTCCGTAGAGACGGAGACGGGATGTTGCAGGATCGAAAGCCAAACTGTCAGATTTCACCGCTTAACAACGAATGGATTAAGCTTGCATACCTAGGTACCTAATGTAAGCTGACTAATAATACAATTGACAGCGGAGAGACTGATGAGGTACTACATGTACTACATGTACTACACGATATGTAAAGTGCCGTTGGAAAGTGATACACGGACGTGCGGTAGTGACAGTAGCGAGCTAACCTAGGTATGTACCCAATAGGTAGAAAATTAGGACATTTAGCTTCTGCGAGCTCGGAGAAGTTTTTTGGAGGTGGGAATCTTTTTCTTCTTTCTACGGGGTAAGAGAGAAGACGGCCTCGGCTCGGTTCGCCCGACTTTGACATCTTTTTTGTTCCCCAAAACCCACGGGTTTCATTGTCACTTTAGCTGACGAAGGAGGAAAGAATTAATAAATAATAACAAGAAGAAAAAGAAATCATAATAGAAAAAAGATGGACAGATGAGAGATTTCCCCCCCTCTCTCCCTTTTTTCATGTACTCGTCTCGAAACCAACAACCCAAACCTATGCGTCTTTCGCCGAGCCGATCGATTTCTATTTCCGTAGGTACCCGAGCTATTCGCGAGACAAGACGAGACGAGACGAGACGAGACGCAACACATAAGTTGCGACAGGTAGCAGTAATCGTGCGCGGGTGAAGAAGAAGAAGAAGAAGAATCCACGCCATCTACCATGGCGACAACTTCTGGGTATGAAGCCGAATGAAGTGTTTGTTTGCGATTATCTTGTTTGGACTCGGTTTCTAATACGAATATCTGCAGAGCATTCATAGCGGGCGGCATTGCCGCGTGCGGCGCCGTCACCGCGACGCATCCCTTCGAGACGGTCAAGATTCGGTACGCAGGCCCCTTCTCCTCTTATCCTTAGTTCTGCAAACGAAGGCTATGCGCCGGCAGAGGATGCCGTCGCTCGGGGATAGAGTATACTACATAATCTAGAGATGGGAGGCTGACGCGACCCTTCTGCGAAACAGAATGCAGCTCCAAGGCGAGCTCCAGACCAAAGGCCACCAGCCGCACCACTACCGAGGCCCCTTCCACGGCGTCAGCGTCATCGTACGGAACGAAGGGCTGAAGGGCATATACCGGGGTATCGGATGCGCGTACGTATATCAAGTGCTCCTCAACGGCTGCCGCCTGGGGTTCTACGAGCCGATGCGCAACGGGCTAGCGACGCTGCTGCTGCGCGACGGCGCCAAGCAGAACCTGGCCATCAACATGCTGTGCGGCGCGTCCTCGGGCATCATCGGCGCGGTGGCTGGCAGCCCCTTCTTCCTCGTCAAGACGCGGCTGCAGAGCTACAGCCCGGCCCTGCCGGTCGGCACCCAGCACAAGTACCGCAACGCCTTCGACGGCCTGTCGCGGATCTACAGGGCGGAGGGGTTCGGCGGCTTGTACCGAGGCGTGGGCGCCGCTATGATACGGACGGGCTTCGGCAGCTCCGTCCAGCTGCCGACGTACTTCTTCGCCAAGCGCAGGCTCGTGAGACACCTCGGCATGGAGGAGGGCGCGCCGCTGCACCTGGCGAGCAGCACGGTGTCCGGGTTTGTCGTCTGCTGCTTTATGCACCCGCCTGGTGAGTTATTATTTCCTTCCTTGCTGCCCACTCGGATCCGGTTTTATACCTACCCGCCAGCGTTTGTAGAAGAAAAATTTACTGATAAAAAGCCCTCTAGACACGATCATGTCCCGGCTGTACAACCAGAACGGCAATCTATACAAAGGCGTCTTCGACTGCCTAGGCAAGACGATCCGAACCGAGGGCTTCTTCGCCATATACAAGGGCTTCCTGCCGCATCTGGCGCGCATATTACCGCATACTATCCTAACACTGACCCTGGCGGAACAGACGAATAAGTTGATACGGAAGGTCGAGCAGAGGATACTGCCGGCTGCAACGCTAGCTGGAAAGGCGTAAGCGCCTATATCCAAAAAGAAAAAGGTAGAAAAAGACAGTCAAAGCGGTTTTCTCAGGTCTGGGATTATATCACCAATGATGGAATGATTATCTAAACGGCGACGGCGATTGGCGAGCGTTCTCCGGCAGGTCTTCTTTACAAAATGCTAGGGTACGAAAATCGGGGTCCGAAAGTTTATCGTGGACTATTTCATGTAGACATGTAGAGAAGAGCACAGGCATAGAATACTGGTATCTTAAGACTTACACTACAAGTAGTTGGACGGGCGGAGACGAGCGCGTAGCTTCTTCCTACACTCATAGAAGACAAAATTAAGCATGCAATCAAGAATTGAGGTTAAAATTTACGCTCATAAGCAATGGATATTTATTCATCTTTCCATTTTGTTGTGTAGATGGCTTCGCACTACCCGCGGACCGACCTCTCGCACCCGTAACAAAGCTTCGGCTTACCCCCTTCTCCCATCTCTATCTCTACCCTATCCCCGATCTCCCCCCTCCACCGCTCATCCCCCAGCTCGTCGAGCCCCGTCCCGCAGAGGCCGCACACGTGATCATCATCACCAGTGCCGCCTGCTCGCCCGTCGTCGTCGTCGCCCGGCCGCCGCAGCTTGCCCGTCGTGCGCACCACGTTGGCCACGACCGACGGGTAGCTCGCCTCGACCTCGCCGAAGTACCGCGACAGCACGTCGTCGATACTCTGGTCGCGGTGCGACACCACGGCTCCTCCTCCTCCGCTACTGCTACCGCCATCCTCAGATGACGACGGGACCAGGTCCGTCAGCGGCGGCGAAGTCCGCGTCAGGTACGTCAGGAGTTCCTTGCGGAAGAGCTCGCGGAGCGGGCTGTACACGGGTAAGGTCGGTTCCGTGGAGTTACCGCCCCCGGCGTTCAAGCTCGGCGGCACCGGCACCGCGCCGTCGTTCACCAGCCACGGGAGCGAGTAACCCCGGCCCTTGGCCGTCTCCGTCAGTGTTAGTTCGGCCAGCGACGTCGTGCTGTGGCCGAGGAGCAGCGCGTCGCAGCGTTCCGACCGCGCGGCGGAGATGAGTATGTGCCGCGTGAGCAGCCGCCGTGTGTCGGCGCGCGAGGTCGCGGAGGGGAGCTGCTGCAGGATGCTGGAGAGACGCTGCGGCGGCGGGATGTCGTTGCCGGCGCGTGGCAGCGCGGTCCAGTCTATTGAGGGGAGGGAGAGGGCGGAGCTTAGGGGGATGGTCAGGATAGGGGCGGAGGGGAAGTGGGTGCGGTAAGCAGTTATTATGGCGTCTTCCGCTGAAGAAGGGGGCGAGAGAGTGTCGTCGACCACGTGCGCGGCGACGTACTCGTAGCGCGCCGTCTTCTGGCCTCGCGCGCGCTGCTGCCGCACGTTCTCCGTCAGGACGTGCAGAAGCGCCGTGGACGAGGGCCCGCAGGATAGCCCGACGAGGTAGCGCTGCGGCTTGCGAGGGCCCTTGGGTCCGTTGCTGCTGTTACTGGTCCGTGGCGCTGCCGTCTCCCGCTGTAAGACCTCAAGGCGCTTGACGGCTTTGGTCGAGACGTAGTATGCGAAGCACGACCTACCCGGCTATTAGCAAGGTGGTTCGCTTGAGGGTAGGGGATGACCTACTTGCATACTCTCTCGGCGCCTCGGAGGTCTATGGTGCCTTCGTGCTCCTTGCACCGGTTGCACGGCCGGGGATCCCCCGCGGTCGCGGCCGGAAGAGGCGCGGATGTCGTCATCGGGTAACCCAGGCCGGCCACGCGCAAATAAGGGTTTCTGATTGAGGATAAAGGCAGGTTAGGGCTAGAGGCGTATTGTATATAAATATCAATTAGAGAAAAGCTCGATTAGTAATAACTGAGTTACATAGCTCAGACTTGACTCATTCAAGACGCTCTCACGTTGCAAAATTTTCTTTGAGATTGGGGGTTGATTGGGTTCAGGCGCCCGTGCCACTAATTGAAAACCGTATAGCCCCTGAATAAGCTTAAGCATATAAGGGGCAAGACAGACTTGTGATATCTGATGAACTTTGATCTGTCAGAATATCTGATCTCAATTAGTTTCTCATCTTTATTTATAGCTACTCTAAATGAGTTTCTACTAGTCGTCTTCGTCTAATCTTTCCGTCATCACACCGTCCGAAGCACCCCCAGTATATACCGTGCTGAACAGGCTAGCTAAATCACCTCCTTCAAACCACTCACGATCCTTCCCCAATCCATGGACTATAATATCTCTTCCGGTGCGGGCGACATTTTCCACCTGCTCCGGTGTGCCCCAGCCCGGAACCGATGTCCCAAACCCAATTAAATGAACGCCGACGTGGATTGCCGTCCGAAAAGCAAAGCTTTCGCTCACAGCTCCGTACCCGTCCACGAATCCCTGGACCATCCATAAGCCACCCGATATGTTCTTGTACAGCTTCAACTCGTATAGCTCTGCGATCATCTGGCCGAGATCAAACCAGTACTTTCCCAGTTGCGCCATCTCCCAGTCGATCACGAAATTTCATTAGCTCAGTTTATTTTCAGCTCAGGTTCTAGAAGAAACTCACTTTCCAGTCCAGAAGTCCCCATGAATAACCAGTAGCTCATCCTCAACATCCCACTCTTCGCTATTCATACCGCTGACCTTCCTGAACACGTCCTCCGCATCGCCGAGCACGGAGGGGAACTGCTTGATGCGATCAAACAAGGCGTCAAAGTTGATCATATGTTTTATCCGCTGCATGTCATCGTTATTTGCAACGAGTCGCCGCAGCCCGTCCCGCTCCGCGGACCACTCGTGGAAGCCCCTGAGCCAGCGCCCCAGCGTCTTGCCGAGCTGGAGACACTGCTGCTTCGTCGCCTCCGCGTTGGAGTCGGCGTACGTCTTTAACGCGTACTCCTTCAGGCTGATGCCGTTCTGCAGGTACTCGTGGGCTTGGCAGTGGGTTCCGATGTAGTGGTTGAAGAACCTGGGCGTTCTCACTATGAAGTTGTAAGGATCGCTCTCGTCCGCCTTGCCGACGGCGGGATAGTGCGCGAGCTCTGCGAGGGTGCATTTTTCTACCAGCTACGACGAGTTAGTCGAATGGGAAATAAAACCACTTTTTATCTCTTAGGAGTGCTATTCAATGAAACGGGCGTACACAGCGGTATAGCGGGAGTTTGAAGTCTGGAGCACTCGCGACATAATCCTCGGAGTGCTTCACGAGGACTTGTGTTGTCCCGTCCTCAAGCGGCTGCCGTAGGGTTGCACGGTATATGAAGTTTCCGGTGCCGCCCGAAAGTGCGTCTAGAGATGAGGCCGCAAATGGGGTGCTCTCCAAGCTCTGAAGTACCTTGGCTGTAATTTCTTCTCCGTTGACTGACGACATGTTCTGGGTCTTAGGGGGAAGGTTGGAAAAGCTAGTTATAGGCTCCCGCAGAAGCAGTAATCCAGCTGAGAACTGCGGGCCCGCTTAGTGCACGAAGGGTCACTGAAGCATGTTATTTAACATACCGAGAACTGACTTTCAAATATAGACCGTCGAGACGCAAGTGTGATACTAGTTTTGATACTTGGTAAGAGCCGGATAGCTGAATGCAGCTTGAAATTTGGATCGGTTCTAAGATGGCTTTCGGCGAATGAGTCATTAATAGGTAGGGTACCTCCCGAGTATGCGATGAGAGTCCCTACAAACTCATAACATACAGTCAACTTCCCATCGGAGGCAAATTCAGAAAGGAGTAGTAGGAAAACCTCGGAGGCTCAAGACTGGAACAGTCACGTAGTTCTAACTTTATTATATTGTGTTTCTTAACCGGCTACAGCACCTCTTTCTGCGAAGGCAAAGGCCCCTCCAGCTATTATAAACGAGTAGGGGATAACTAATCCACGTTTGAAACTCACAAGTCTTTACTTCTCTACTTTACATTACTCTTTTCTTTTATGGGGTTATTATATTTATTTTATTCCTATAATAACCGGTAATGAGCGAGTTGGGTAATAAGAAAAGTGACATTAATACCTGCCTCCAAGTCCTGTGACTGGGCGTAGCACAGCGATTCGAACCTCGGGGCACCTGAGATAATCTAAACAATTATGAAATCTTCGCCATAAGTCTCGGGCTCTGAAAGCTTGAGAAGTTTGGCCCATTGATCCAAGTCGAGAATGCATCCATCGCCCCCTTTAGAAAAGTGACCACATCCGATACGTCGAAACACCTGCCGTCTGGACGGATCACTACCGTCATGTTCTTCATGTTGAACGTAAATGCCAGAGAAATCCGGTTCATTTTTTTCTGGGAAATACTGAGTTTTGGTCGTCGCAAAGGGGACGAAAATTATTGGTCCCGAGCCCGCTTCGTCTTTGTCGTCGAACCGGCAAGCTATATCGGCAGCTATTACGGTTCTCAGACGTTCGCTGAAATTCTGGATCTCGATCAAAAAGCCCTTCAGGGCGAGTTGCCCACCTTGTACCTGTCCATACACATCTCCGTGCTGCGGCTTGGTAGTGATAGACACAACGTGGACCAAGCTTTGGGAAATGGTACTATCCAAATAGTTCAACACCGCTCCCTCAACGGATGCCCATGACCAGGACGGGGCTAGATGAATGAATTAGCGACGAGTGTATAGTGATTGATTGAACCAAACGTACCTCGGTATTTTGTTGGCCGGCTAGTCTCCCCAAAAGTAAACCATAGAAGGCTTAAGATAATCTCGTCGCCACCCCAAATCCCGGCGAAATACGGCTGTTGTATTACCTTCGAAAAGGCCTCGGCAAGCCCACTTATGGCCACGAGCTTGTCGCCTTGGTAAGTCAACTTGGAATTCGTATATTTTTGAACCAGATCCCACCAGCGAGCAGCATGACTAATATAACCCGATACCTTTTCTGAAGTTACCAAGTCTCGTTCAGATTCCGGAAGACTAGGGAAGCCTAGCCTATGTGGTTTCAGATTTTCGGAGTATGTCTCCGTGGCCAAAGAGGTGTAGCATTCCCAAGCCAGAAAGTCGGCAAAGTGTATGATGCGCGGGCTTAGAAGCCGCTCCTGTAATACCCATGCCCGGAAATAAAGCTTTGCCCAAGTCCTCGTAAGAGTCACCCAGTCGGGGATCAGAGTAAATCTGACCGAGCAATTCAAGTATTTTTGCGTAAACACCAAAGGTCTTCCACTTCGAGGGTTCCTAGTCGAGAAGAGACTTGCGGACGAGTCTTCACCATTGCATGCGCTGATATTGCAGATTCCTTGGCGGTAAACTTTCTCCATCATGGAGGCCTCGTGGGACCAATCTTCAGGAGAGTCCTGGATGATACTGAGTGTTATGTCAATAGGTGCACGGCCATGCTCCACGGTGGGCGAAACTCTCGGGACGTACCATAGCGAATCTATCCACAGATACCGGATGCGAAGTCGTCGAGCAACCTTCACAACATCTTGAAATTTGCGAGGAAGGTTGTTTAGTTCTATTCCCCTTTCCAAATTTGCGATGTTAGCTGTGGTTAACTTCATGGGATGGACTTGCCCCCAGACGTGACTCAGAGTTAGATATCTTATTTTGTCAAGCTCGGTGTTTGCTGGCAAGTTGTGCGTTTGGAAGAGATTAATAGCATCTGTCGGCCCGGGATGGACATCCAGTAGCCGTGACGGTACCCAAGCCTCGCGCCTGTGCATACGACAGGTTTCATGTTCCGAGACAAGTCTCTAATGCTCGTGAATAGAAGTCTGTGCATGATTCGTCCTCGGTGGAACTTCCGACCGGGTTAGTGAGTGAGCTGAGAGGGCGAGCTGTGATTGTTAGAATGCGCCTGACCAAAAGCAACAAAATCGCGGGCTTCTAACATGTGTCCGCATCTTGCACGGCTATACATAACTGTAGCGTTAATAGAATCTTTCCGCCTTGTGACACAGAAAATTGAAGCGATTCTGGCCTGGAAGTCCCATACCCCAAGATCATGATGCTCATAAGAGTGGACGTAGCATGTATCTCTTCTCTCGCAGCGTACCGAATCATCGCCGCCAACATTTCGCACATCTGACACACGTTCGAAGCAGCCGACATTTTCAAATCCGCCCAGGTGCGTCCGGGCCAAATCGTAAGCCAGGTGCCATTGGCATATGGCGTAAAGCTTGTCTCATCCTTCGGATTCCATGGACAAACCGCTAAGGAGCCCGCCGGATCAAGGGATTCGGTGTCATTTTGATATCGTTCCAGTTCATCTTGCAAGTGTTGAACGACAGTAGCATTTGCGCCCCCTCTCACTGCAGATCCTATCGCGTACTTCTTGTCCTGTAGAAGCGTCTGTACAAAATCGGCGCGTGCAAAGGTAAAATCCGCCGTGCACGCATCGCAGATTGTCTGCACCATTATATTTCCGACGTTTTCTCTAAATCGACTGTGGTCATTCTAAGCGGAGGGGATGTGTAAAATGTCAATCACTCATTCAGTGTTATCCATTTTAAAGCCGGAAGCCGTTAACGAATATGTCCATATCCTACCTAACATGAAGAAATTGAATGCTCGCAAATAGCTAGTGCTTACAGCCTAGGTAGCAGCTACGATTCTCTCGCCGGCCTACTCAGACAATATAATACAACGCCACTCGTAAACGAAGAATGGTGATAAACTTGGGAATCCATTTGACGGTGATGGGTCTGCGTGTAACCCTAAGGTTGGCAATTTGTTGGTGTCCTATTCCAATGTCTTTGGATGTGAAGGAGAGATAGCACCGAATAAAGAATAATCTGTCATGTATCGTGGTCCACGTCTGACGTTATGTACATAATGTAGGCAGGAAGGTTGGGTGAACAACCTTAGTTCCAATACCTAAGGTATGCAAATTTCCATCTTTATGCTAGGTACATCCTAATGCACAATTGGGGCTACCTATGTAGCTAGCCTAGCTCTTTGGCGGTACTTCAAACGCCCAAGTGTTTCGTTTCACTAACCCTACATCATTCCTGCCCCTTTTATTGGCTAATGTCGTCCAAGGCTTCCTGTAGGGGCTCGATCCTGGGGTTGAGCTGCTACATAGTAACTTTCTCTTGTTAACTTGTCAACCTACGGGAGCCTGGCGAGCCTGGGAGCTCTCATGGCCAGTTATGAGGTAATACCGACGAGTTGAGATACCCCGAAGGCCGCCTTCCATTGGTCGTCGCGTGCGACGAGCAGGACGAGGTAGGGGCTATAGTTGGTGTTATGTTATAGCTTGCTACAACCAAGTAATCTCGCGAGCTGGGGTGAAAATGGCAAGCTGGATCTCAAATAGGTAAAAGCAGTCGCTCCTGAACCTCTTTTCGCCCTGGTTGGAGTTGTGAACGTTTCTCATAAAGTGTTTCTTCTCTCGCTTCTTCATTTCGTGCCCTGCCATCCACCCGGCCTTTGTATCTCGAACCCGTCCATTGTCCGTCGCTGTCATGGCTTGACCTTTCTTTCGCCCGATACCACGATACTGCGTGCCAAAAATACAGAAGCTGCGCTTCGTTCCATTCAACGTTCATTCTCAACCGCTGTTTCGCATTGACTGTGCCGGTGTCTTTTCCTGCCCGCTGGCTATCGTTACGGTGTACCCTTTCCGTTTGTTCTCTTCTAATATAATTGGCATCGTGTGGTCTTGGTGCCGCTCTTCCCGCCTGTCACTCCCTGACCCGTTACTTAACCGTCTCACAAGTTTGCGCCTTGTATCATTCCACTCTCTCCAAACGGGCGAGCACGACCAGGTCCCCTTTGCATGAGGAGTAATCTTGCCAGTGTATTTTACTAGCCACCATCTACCTACCTTCTTAGCTACCCACATAGGTCCTGAGGATCTCAGCCCGGAGGCTATTGGTGCATAACCTCACCCCCCCAAAAGATATCTCGTGGCCAGACTTCTAGATACGTACCCTGCTGCATCGCCTGATGTCACTGTCGGCATAGAGAACCTTTCTATCCAGGCATTTTGTCTTAGAACGGGAACGTCGGAGTATATAAGCATACCGATCGAGAAACGCATTGACCTCGATCTCTACCGCATCCTGGTCTCACGCGATATCAGTGGGCAAAGTCGCAGCGTATCCGTCATTCACGGCCTCCTGACGCAACTCGTGTTTCGGCGTGCCAACTCCCTCGAGCGAGCTAGATACTCACATTAGACCCAATTTGGTTGACTGGGACGTCGGCCAGCTTGGCATATTGTTGTTCAGGCACAATTCTTGCCTTCGCAGGGTCTCACAGCTTTCACAACATTCATCAAAGCAAGAAATAATCAAGTTCAATTCGCCAACCGACGACGGCTAGGTGCTAGGGGCTTAAACTTACGAAGGAGTTCCCTGCGCCAAATATGACGGGTCGTCGACAACGGTCGCGACGGCGACTTAATCTTATGCCGCTGTGGGCCTTGGCCTCGACCTCCTCGGCTCTCAACTTATCCCAGTTCCAAGTCATCACATCGAACCAAATACCGAAGGCCTGTATTCGCGCCTACCAGAGCGATATAGATAGTTGCACAAAAAGCGATTTTACGAATGGAAGGCAATGCTCCGCTAGTTGTGTGAAAGGTCTGGAAGAGACGGCAGAGAAGATAGACGAAGCGTGTGGAGATCTCAATGTTACTTCGGGGTCGTTGCTTGGGATCGTATTGGCGGGTGGGTTGGTCGATACATTATGTCCCGGATTCCAAGCTACGACAATAACGACGACTGTACAACCCGGGACTACTCAAGGGTTCTCAACGGTGCCCGGTGCGACAACAACAACAACAACCGAGCAAACTACCAAAGAGACCACGAAAGAGACCACTAAAACGACAACTAAAGCGGCATCTACAACGTCGCCAGATACCACTACGACTACTGCTGATTCAACTACAACGCAAGCTACAACGACCGAGGAGACTTCAGCCACGCGCGATATACCGGGCTCTTCTTCGACGAGTTCGTCCACCGACGCTACTTCCGTTGAAACTACAGCGCAATCTACCGTGACGAGCGAACCGTCACAGACAACGGACGATTCGCAAGACGATGCGCCCACGCCTTTCATCGGCGGAAGCCCATTCGACCCTGCGCCTATCCAGAGCTTGGGCACAGTTATATGCTTAGGGTACGACCCGAGAGTCTTAATTACTGCCATCTTCGCCGGTATCCTCCTATTGCGGTAGCAGCGCGCCATAGCGCCGCATATTGGAAAGACGGAAGGATACTCAGTTATGAATCAACACTAGTAATGTCTAAGTAGGGACCGAAAACGATACCAGCATTGTACCAACAAGAAGAAGGCGAGGCGTTTGACGTGGTGTCATCTGGAGCATTTTTGAATTGACAGCAGCGTCGCATAAGTACCTAGAAACGGGAAAAGCAGCGCGAAAGAACTTTGTTAAGGTGGAAAGTGTTTTTGCGACTCACGTTGAAACCAAGTGAGGCTTGTTTTGGAAGAATAGAAGATACCAACGCCCGAGGATTGAGGAATTGATACCTCGCAACTTTGTACACGAGAAAATCCAAGTCTCATTAAGACGAGAAAATGATACGCAGCAAATTTCATTATTATATTTATTATATTGCCGATGTGAGAACTATCCCGACGTTTGACGCTTGCGATATAGCGGCTTTCAGCTGAATCAGTAAATAATAAGCAAAGCAGCATACTTGGAATTAATCCGAATTGGTGTAGTGGCTAACATTTGACGCTCTCAAAGTTGCAAAACATTGGAACCGTCAAGCCCGGGGTTCGATTCCCCGATTCGGAGTTACCTTTTGACAAATATTATTTTAATTATACATTTGTATTAATTTAGGTAGGTACCTAAGGACTGACAAGATTCTACCTGTCCGGCTAAATTGCTATTGGCTAAATTTATACTGGAGCCAACACAGGGTGCCCAAACCGGAGTGCCGAGGTAGAAGAATGATGAGATGTTGAGGACCTCCAATTAATTAACGACATCGGCATCTTATAACTCACGTCGCATGACGACGAGCTAATTCAAACAATCTAGGCTGAAGCAGAATTCCATTATTATTCTTCATTGTGATCGAAGCGTTCCTGCCGCTTGTTTCTTTGTAGCCGGTACGTAGACTTCAACATTTGGTATATACACATCTACCATCTACCCTCATTACCCCCTTTATCGATAGTAAAGCCGCATTTCGCTTCGTGATCGGTAATACCCAAGAACCTACATACCTCTACACCCTACCCGCAGCCCGGTATATCGATCCAGCGTTCCATCCCCTCTTTTTCCTGTTTTGAACCTCTCTTAGAAAAATACCGCCACCATGAGCGCAACCGAAGCCGTCGCGACCTCGACCAGCGACCTGCCCTCGGGGGACCCGGTCCCGTCCTCCTCCGCTCCCGCGCCCGCCCCCAAGCCCAAGCCGTTCCCCCTGGGCGCGCTCCTCGCCGCCGCCCCCTCCAACGCCGACGCCTTCCTCGCCCACCTGCAGCGGTGCCTGCAGACGCCCTCGGGCGTCGACACCGCCCTGCTCTTCCTGTGCTACACCTCGCGGCTCTCGGCCTCGCTCCTCGAGGCCGCCACCCGCCCCGCCGTCGCCCGCAGCGCCCGCCAGCTGCTCGCCGTCGCCGCCGCGCTGCCGCCGTCCGCCACTCTCGTCTTCTCCGCCAAGATACTGCCGTCGTCCGGCGCCGCGGCGCTGCTGGACCTGGCGAAGCGGCTGCGCGCGCTCAGCGTGCTGCTGAGTGACGCGCGCACGTTTCTGAGGCTGTGGGGGCTGCTGAATATGTATTTTTGGGCGCGGAGGCTGGTGGTCAAGTGGCGCGCGAGCAAGAGTCCGAGGCAGAGTCAGAGTCATCAAAGTGCCGGGGAGGGGGAGAAGAGCAGCGGTGCCGCCGGTGGTGCCGGGAAAGAGGACCGCGTGGAGACGGCGATATCCTGGGTCCAGCTCGCCGCGTGCGTCGTCTTCCAGTCGCTCGAGAACGTCGCGTACCTGTCGTCCAAGAACGTGCTGGGCTGGTCGCCCGCGGCCCAGCGCAAGGCGGGAATCTGGAGCGCGCGGTTCTGGGCCGCGTTCGTGGGCGTCGAGCTCGGGAGGTTGGTCTACGAGTCCAGCAGGCGCGGGTCCCGCACCCGCGCCGAGAAGTTCGCCGGCGGGAAGACCGCCGCGCAGGTCCAGGCCGAGGAGGCCGAGTGGACTGACGCGTGGCGCAAGAGCGTGGTCAGGAACCTCGCTTGGGTTCCGCTTACACTTCACTGGAGCTCCGAGACTGGACTCCTGGGTGAGATGGCGGTTGGTGCGCTTGCGAGCGTGCCGGGGGTTATCCAGATGCGCGATTTGTGGAAGAGGACGGCGGAGTAGGCTGGGATGGGAATGGGGGGAAGGCTAATGAGTGATGGTGGCTAAGCGAAGGGGTAAATATAGGAGGATGTGAGCTGATGTTGAGGGGGGCTAATGGGGGGTTGTAGACAGAGGTGATACTAGGTTTTGCTGGATATAGCACCTAAAAACAACGATTGAAATCTTAGGCGAAGATAGATTCGATGTATGATGGAGGAGAAGCGGTAGACTTTTTGTCTTAATATCTCTGTATGAATTGTTCGGCATTTCGATGAATTGAAAATAATGGGAGAGGACACCCAAGCATGTGTTTCCCTATACCCATTGCATATCTCGTATAGACGTTATAAATGACAGTGTCTACATTGTTCGTGGAAATGTTCCATTAAGGACTTCGTAACAATGCGGTCTATCTTAGTAGGCAGAGTATTCCTATGAAAATTTCATTTGATGCAGGAGGTAGGAAGTGATCAGAGACATCTTACTTGAGGCTGAGAATAGCTATTTTCATGTCTAGAGGCTAGAAGGAGCTCTTCGTTAGAGACGCAACTATCTCAAACGTATGCGGAACCATGTTTTTACGCAGATATCTTGCTGATACTATATACTAGTTGACTCAACAGCCTGCAGAGGTGCGTCTCTAGTTTACGTTTATCAGTTATAACAATGACAATGAGTTAGCAAAATATGCTGGTGTCGATCTAGTTGAGTTTTTAGGTTAGTTATATTTGGGTGTATCAAACAAATCCACGATCAGCTAACTGGTTTTAGGGGATGAGCTGCATAGAATAAGCCGCCGAAGCATCGGAAATAGGTCGCTTTGGGATCGTCCAAGACATGATTTATACGGCAATCAAATATGGTCAATGTATCCCTATCAGTCAATATTATGTCTGGTAGCAAATCATACAGGCTATAGGAGCAACTGTGTTTATACCCCTATGATTGTTGTGGGGTTATTCCGTTTTGTTGCCAGACGGAATGACCACTCTAACTAGCAGTATCCAGCTTGCTGCTTCGGTTTCCATGTGTTTATTTGCTTAGTAGTACTTCAGTAGCACGCGCACTTCACGTCTTTAACTTTAGGTATTAAGTCATGTTGATTATACTACTTCCTCCCTTCCTTCTCGCCTCTCTCCACATCGTCCTATCTTGTCCTGCAGGTGGGACACCAACCAACAACATGGCCGAACCCTTTTACCTCGTACCCGAGGTCATCAGAACGTCTGCCAGGGCAGCTAATGCCGTGGTGAATTATTCGCTGAAGGTGAAGGACGCTCCCAAGCAATTCAGGCTAATCGAGCTGGAGACGAAGAAGCTCAAGCTCGTCCTGGAGGCCATCGAATCGACGTTAGACCCGATGCAGAAGGCGGCTCAGGCACAGCTCTCGGAATCTTTGGTGCAGTGCCAGGAAACGTTATCCGAGCTTGAGCGTATTGTGCTCCCGGAAAAGGAGATTTCCGGCTCCGAATTGACGGTGGCACGGCGGCCGCCTCCGCGTGCCTGGGATTGCTTGACGACAGCGCGCCAAATAGGAGATTACCAGGATGGGGGACCTGAGCCCACGTATCAGAGCCGCATGTCCCTTTCCAGGCAAGTCAAGTGGCCGTTCATCGAACAAGCAAAAGCGAATGGCTTGCTAGAGCGGCTCAAGCAACACAATGCTTCCCTGGGTCTGTCGCTGGAGATTGGCAATACGTAAGTAAAGTTACGCTGGGTTTCGTGGTCCTTTGGCTGACTTGGGAGGATAGCATGAGTCTCAGTGATATCAGTAAGTCCGTAAAGGACATCGAGGCGAATTTGGATGGTAAGGCGTACTTGCTATTTGCTTTGAGAGCCGTGAGGTGTGCCCCTGGCTGACGCTGGTTAGACGCCGAGAAGAGAAGAGTTCTGACTTGGCTCGACCCGAAACTGGATATGCGCGACTTCCATACGGATCAACGCGAAAAACAAGAAGACGAGACGTGTGAATGGCTTACCAAATCGGAAGGTTGGAAGCAATGGCTCGACCCACGTACTTCTGATGCCGATGGGTACCGGCGCTTCGTATGGATTTATGGTATTCCTGGTGCTGGAAAGACGGTCCTCGTCTCATTCTTGATCGACGAGGTCGCCAAGCATTGCAGGTCTATCGGATGTTCTTACTATTATTGTTTCAACGAGCGAAATCAGGAGGAGACAATTCCGCTTCTGCGATGGATCGTCGGGGACTTGAGTAGACAGGCTGGGCGCGTCATCCCGAAGGCCCTTGAAGACCTGCACGAAACAACATCCTTTACTATCGATGGCTTAGTGAGCTGTTTCAAGGCTCTATGCATTTGGTTTTACCAACAGAACCGGCGGGTTTATCTGCTGATCGATGCCGTGGACGAGAGTAAGAAGCCACGAAACAGGCTGCTCAACTTATTGATCAGGATTGGCACAGATGATGATTTCCATAACGTGTCCCTGCTGATGACAAGCCGTGAGGAGCCTGATATTCGGGAGGCGATGGATGGCTTGGGCCTACAGAAACCGGAAAGATCTTTCGGCGACGATGCTGACGCTGAGCCGCTTTCTCCCTACACGCCTGTCACGATGTCGAACCGTGAAGTTACGCTCGCAATCAACAAGTATGTCAAGAAGAAATTTGAGAAAAGCAACAAATTTCGCATGTGGCCGCCGCATTTTAAAGAAAAGATAGCGTCCGATTTAGCAAGGAACGCCAGAGGAATGTGAGTAACCTACTACGACAGCCGTAGGACATTGGCTAAATGATACTTTGTCTAGGTTTCGATGGGTCGCATGCCAGATTGATATCCTCGAGCGCCTTTATTTGGATCAAGATCGAGTCCTGCAGGCGATCAATGATATGCCGGCAGATCTCTTTGGCACATACGCGAAGGTACTCGAACAAATCCCGCCTGAACAGCAGCCGTTCGCTCACACAGCTCTCGCGCTCATTTGCAGCAACACTAGCCATATCAAAAGTGCCGATGTGCTAGTGGAAGCGTCTCTTCATAACGTCCAGCATGGCGCAGTCCAAATGTTCGGCGTGCAAGCCTTGAAGGAGATCTTAGGGTGTCTAATCAAGACGAGCGACCTAAGGAGACAACCCGAACGTATCTTCCTACGTGATGATGATAACAGCCTTACCCTTCAAAGGGTCAGTGTCGCCCACTACACCGTAAGGGAATTTCTCTTCAAGGAAGGTGAGCCAAGACCAGCAGGGAAATTTGCTCTGTCGAATGACGAGATTCGGACGCTGGAGATGGAAGTTGTGTTCAACGGCCTGCAGCGCTGGGGAATGAATCGTCCCCCTGGCTCAAAATTCCCGACACGCTATGAGGAGCACTGTCTTGACATGAGCGAGGTTGCTCTGAGGAGAGATCGGCAAGGTATCCTCGTCAAAGATGAAAGCGTATGGAGATCGGTAGTGCCATGCCTCTCGCCCAATTGTCTTCACTTCAGGGATCTTAGGAACCAGAAACAGCGCAGGCGGTTTCCTAGATGGAGTAGGCTCTTTGCGTTTGAAGAGTTGATGCCAGAAAGCGGTAGGGCCCCCGCGCCACAGCAAGAGACAGGTATCCTCGTGAGTTCGATCCTACTCGAGTGGCCAGAGTTTGCCCGTAAGTTTGTGCAAGAACCCGGATTCAAGACTCTGGCGCCGAAAAAAAAGGAGGCCGTCTGGACGGATCGATTTACGATCGAAGGTGCGGTCGATGACGGGATTCCGAAGACGCTGGACAGAAAGACTCCGATGACGCTGGTCCGGCTCTGTGTAGCAATGAAGCGTATAGAATTTCTGGATATTTTCCTGAATGCAGGGGCTAGACTTGAGAACGAGCCCACTATCATACACAGAGCCCTCCGTGACCCATACACAGCTGGAAGCGGGGACGAGGATGGAGTGATCACCGGCCAGCTCTTGAAGATTCTCCTTGAGGCTGGTGCGAATCCCAACCCGCCCGGCTTCAAATACACCCCGTTACAGTTCGCCGTAGCCCAACTCGAAGAGGGCTGGGTCCAGAGCCTACTTCTCGAGCGTGGTGACATGGTGAATCAAGCTGGAGATTCCGGGGGGAAACACCCATACGGCAGCGTGGAGGTTAAAGCCTGGTACAGCCAGCGTCCGCTTGAAATATGCGACACCATAAATCCGTCTTGGTTAGGAGGACAAGAGGAGAAGGAAAAGGCTAGGAAACAGGTTAGGAAGCTGCTCGTGCAGTATGGAGCGAAGCGACCGGTGCGACCGGCGCGACAAGAATCGGTGGAACGAGGTGAATCGCGTGTAGTCATCAATCTGGATACTTGACATTGACGGACGACTGGTGGCTACGAAGTATGATCGCAGAGTATTAAGCGGCTCGGAAATATTCCCGACATACGGTGCCTTCGAGGTAGTTAGCTGGGTAGAGAATTGACAAACGCTTCTATCCCCAATGTACTACTTGTCTTCGGCGGTATACCCGTTGATCTATCTATGATCACATCTCCTTGGGGGCGTCACTGCTCGTTACTGGGCGATAATAACTTTTCTGTTTCGATCAAGGTTTGTGGTATCATTACGATCGTTTCTGTCCCATTTCTTCCATACCAATGTCGTCCCATTCCTCGCTCCACTCGCCGATCTTGCCGCCCAACCAAATCCCTCCCGCTGTAACTATGCTTGCTAGTAAAAACCACCCCTCGAACCATCTGTCTACAAAGCCCGGTTCTAGGGCACTCTCGAGCGCATCGCCAACAGCGCTCCCTACCTCCTTGGGGAGGTTGCTTCGCAGAAGTAGTGCGGCCGAGATCACGTAAATAGCGCTAATCTGCCCAATTAGAAGAGCCAGGTTGGCTTGTGCTTGGTATAAGAGCCCAGGCGTCCATTTGGCAAAGAGGTGGAATGTCTGGAGCGCACTGTTTGCACTGGCGGCAAGTATGACACCTGATAGCAAGAACGAAATCTGTCTTGCCCAGGCGATCTGATCGAGTTTAGGATCCCAATGCTTAGCTAAGAGACCAAGAAACCGATTAATGGGATCTGAGGACGAGAATGAGGTAGCTGGAGAGTATAAGCGTCGCAGGGTAGTTAGAGTAGTCGCTATTATCCGATAGACACAATACAAGCTGAACGCATAGGTGGGTATCAGGAGAAGCTTTCCGGAAAAGGTTGCGGCACGGGCTGAGTTAGCCTGCCTAGACCGGAGCATAGCTAAGGATGAGGAAAGATTCGCTTCCATGGCTTCTAAACCAGCGATTTCAAGACGCAAGGTGCGAATTTCCGATGCGTCGCCTCCGCCTCGTATGGATCCAAAAACCTTGGTGACGAATCCGCGATTAGGAGTCGAGGATGCTTCGGCTACTTTATGCTGTAGACTTTGTAGACGATGTCTTTTCGTTATGAGCATCTCGTTTGTAGCATCGAGACCCGCCTGTCTGCGGGCTATATCTCCATCGGTTACTGGACGTCGCGATGCGCGGCTACCGAAGGTATGCCACGGCGAAGAGACTGAGGCGAACCCAGATAATAGCGCCATGAGTGAAATGCCAATGACGCCGATGCGCTCGAGGCATGCACGTGCCAGGCTACCCGTAAGTTCTGGCTCAAGCCGGACGTTTTCCATCTTAGCACTGGGGCGCACCACATCACTTCCGACTGGGACAAGATTTCCAAGCGACCAGAACGCAAATAACCAAATGCCGAACATGGCAAATTGAAGCACCCAGGCGGCACCGGGTATGCGACCTTTCGAATTCCTTTGAAATGACCATCCGGAGCCGGCAAGTAGAGACTGGAGCTCGAGGAACGGGATGAGTACGACCAAGAGAAATAAGAGGGTTGGAACGGTGACTCGCAGAGCCACTGCTCGCGCGTAAGGATTGACCAATTCGGATATTTCACATAATATCAATTCGGCGAGAACGGCTGCTAACCCGACGGTGGTAGAGAAAGCGCCAGCTGCTATACGCCTCCGTATAGATTTGGCGCCATGCTCGGCATGTACTTGCTGCAGCGACAGAGGCGCATCGGAGGGTAAGAAATGGTCTTCGCCATCGCGCGAGCTCTGGACGCGGGCGAGGTGAGGGAAGATCTTCTGGGAGACCAGAATAGAGACGCCCACAAATGTGATGATGAAAGGGGCCAAGGAAAGTGACATCGACAGCGTCGACGGCGCGACTAGGCCCGGAGGCATACAGAGATCATCTGAACAGTCGGAACCCATCGGGAAGGGAATTTTCGAAGACGCACGGCCCTAAAAGATTGCCTTAGGCGGAAGATTATGACTACGGAGTCATTCTAGATCGTCGAGAGTAATAACTAATGTTTATCATCGACTAACGAGTACATTCGAGGGGAGGGTCGAAATAGTTGGCGGAGAGGACATTGACATGTTCTCGTGCGATAGAGTTGAAACGTTGAATGAGGACGAAGTTCTGTTGGTGGATTTCCCCGGAAAGATGACGACTGCCTTTTCCCATGAACAGCAGCTTGGAACCCCACTGTAGCCACTGTAGCCACTGTAGCCACTGTAGCCCACCAACCACCCTGCATCAGCAAGGGTGTTCGCACGTTTGGACGGTTTCGTCAGCGAGTCAGGTTCCAAACAGCTACCTACCTAGTAGTAGGTACATAAATCTAAAAGGCTGGTACGTACCGATCAGCCACAGACACACAGTAAAAGTGGAATCTTTAGTCATGTGGCTGACATGGAGCACAGCCCAAGCTCTCGCTAATTCGAGCAAGACAGGGGTCTCCGAAAAAAGTTCGATATCGATTTTAG
This sequence comes from Hypoxylon sp. FL1150, assembly GCA_022495205.1. Taxonomy (NCBI): domain Eukaryota; kingdom Fungi; phylum Ascomycota; class Sordariomycetes; order Xylariales; family Hypoxylaceae; genus Hypoxylon; species Hypoxylon sp. FL1150. The sequence continues at coordinate 509,845 of MU376164.1, forward strand.
ATTTCAAGTCGCGCGACCTGGGATAAGAACATTCAAGCCGCCGCAGAGCCTCTACCAACGACACCGGAAGGGGTCCTGCAGTCGCTACTCCTAACTATGGCAGCTTCAAGTAGAGGCGGCAACGCCGCCTCTGCCTTATTCCGAAGTGAGCTCTCCCGATGAAAGAAAATACACATATGTTCTGCTCTTACTAAAACCCCCCAGGAGGACAATCCAGCATATGTGCCAGCTGCAGGAGTGCTCAATTCCGACCCTACTCTGCCCACGCCGAGGCGGCGGCGGCGGCGGAAGCCCACCATCTCAAACCGACCGAATCGCAACCGCATCCGCCGTTCACAGCCTCCCGCAGGGCAGAATACCGCATAAAGTCCGGTGTAATTCTAACGAGAGCACCTCTGCTCACCCGGAGCTTAACTCCTTTTGAGAACGCCTTCTTCTTCTACCAGAAGCGCTTGAACGAGCGATTGGTCCTACCTTTCCGACATACTCTCTTCTTCAAAAAAGACACAGCCTCCGACCTGGATTGGAGGATCAAGTTCGAAGAGCGAGGGCGGATAGCGGCTAAGGACATCGGCAGATACTATGCCCAGGGGCGCAATGCGTGGAACGACGAGCTGCTAGTAGGAAGTACGTTAAGCGATGAGGGGAGAATACGGGAGATTCTGCTCAAGGACGCCGAGAACCGGGTGACGGAAGATGGCGAGGAGGCCAAGCCGGACGAGATTGTTCCGGTGGAACGGCCAATGGACCGTATTACCGAGGCGGACAAGACGAACGACATAAGGCGGTTGGACCGTAAGCTAGATAGGACCCTTTACTTGGTTGTTCAGGGTAGTGATGGGAAATGGCAATTCCCGTCTGAGGATGTGCCGACGAATGAGCACTTACATGAGGTATGTCAAATTCAACAAGACCCGCCCGGTATTTACCTGCTAACCATCTTCATAGACGGCTACACGAGTATTAGAGTCAGCGGCAGGTGTAAACATGAATACGTGGATAGTAGGTCGTGTGCCAGTGGCTCACCTTGTCACGCAACCCGAGTTTAACGAAGACACGTCTCTTAAACAGAGAGGCGAGAAGGTATTTTTCCTGAAGGGGAGAATTATGGCCGGCCAAGCGGATCTAAAGGGGAACAAACTGGGTCTCCAGGACTTCAACTGGCTCACAAAAGAGGAGCTGAAGGAGAAGCTATCAGAGGACTACTTCCACTCGGTAAGAAACATGATGGCGGACCGGTAGAGCTGGATCACGCCGCGGCATAGAGCCTCCTGTAATCTACAGTCACCAATGTAAAGACAATGTACCATAACGTACTCCGCGTGCAATCGGGTGGTCATATTAGTTTGAGTCCCGTTCAACATGCATCTCACGACTTGCTATAACATTACCACGACTGGAAATCACTATACAAATAACAGCACACATTACCGTATATTGATAGTCAATGTATATTCAGTCAAGTCATGCGATTTTGTACGAAGAGCTTCTACTCATTCGTAACGATTTCGGGTACTACTATCGCGTGGCTCCTATTGTACTATCCTACACTTATACAATACGCCTACATACAATAATCCCTGACCCTCGCATGCGATTCCCAGGACCTGGACTCCCAAAGAATAAAGAAAAAGGAAAAGGGGGGTTTGGGGGGAGGGGGGCATTAAACGAAAGACACGACTCCTGCCCCCGGAATCAGAGTCTTGTTGCCGTAGACTCGCCAGAAGTCGTCCGTCCACTCGGGGACAGGCTGGCGTGAGCGAGTCGCCGTCTCCACCTTTCTCCACTCCAGCTCGTTCGTCGTCGTCGGCGGCGATGGTATTGTCGGAGACGCCAGCGGCGCCGCTTCCAGCGAGAAGGTATCGTCGGGACTCAGCACCTCATAGTCCTTGAGGGCGCCCACCACCTCTGCTTCCTCTTCGTCGAGGATGGTAAAAGGGTTGGCCGGGTCCCAACCCCGAGGAGCCGTGCTGGGATCGGTTAGTGGTGAATCTCAAGGTAAATAAATATCGCTGGACTCACGTAGGGTGGCTTGACGGCGCGTCGTCGCGATCGCCGGACGCGCCTTGGCTCTTAGGGGGCGCGTAACACGCCTCCTCCACCTCGTCTAGGTGCTTCTTCGTGCTGGCCATGTAGCATGCCCCTCTGAGAAAAACGTTCGCGGTCATCACACCTGATACTGTATTAGTCTGTGGGGGGCAATGACGCGAAGTTTATTTCTGTAGTACTCACTATCGTACGCGGCATCGTGAGGGCCGGTTGTGATGTCGCCGAGATTAGAGAGGTGGCGAATGGGAGGAAACTTGTGGTTTGCGAAGTAATCATCAAGATACTTCAGGGATCGGTCCTGGTCCATCATATGTTTGCGTCTCGTGTGCATGAACTTGGTGTCGATGATGCAGGGGAAGAGCTGGTGGATGCTTGTCAGGAAATCATCGACCTTGGGTGGTAGAGGCTCGAAGAAGGTTTGGTAGATGAAGGCCAGGTCTTGGAATGCGTTGTGGCCAATGATGATGGGTCTGTTTTTCTTGAGGTTGGCCTCGCATTGGTGAAAATTGAATTTCCTGTTGAATTCATTCCATGTATCGTTACCCACTGAGGCTCTGTCGCTGTGGCAAACCCATTGTTGGTCAACCTTCTCGGCGAAGGACCCGCCAGACAAGGCCTCAAACAGAATTTGAAGACCTAGTACAAGATTAGAACGGGCCCAAACAAAAAAACATAATAGAGTACACTTACCAGACAACCTTTTGGTCTCATTTACGTTTGCTAGTATTCGATTCTTTGTCTAGTTCAAAGTGTCTTGTTAGTATAGTATTAAGAGCGATTCACCCATGATAGGTTACAAACCTGAGTTGTGAAAGCTCGAGTCATCACGGTGACTGAGAAGCTACCTGCCATGTGACCTGATGGGATCCTCTTTGCGTTACAAGTCGGGTACTCTTCATGGATGATCTGGTGTATGAGGCGCGTTTGCAATCCATTGATGTCTCTTCCATATGGGTTCTGGATTATAGTTTCCAACTGCAAACATTGTGTAAGCCTCACGTATACCATTGTCATGATCAAATACTTACCGATGGTTCATAACGTTCTTTGGTGGATACTTGAGCACACTTGTTGACATACTCCCCTATCTGTTTACTGGTGTCGCTGTACCACTGCTGTGACTCCTGGTCAAGCGATAGGGGGTCAATGTGTTCATGTTTAGGTCCCTTGAAAGAGCAAAACTCTTCTGCGATTTTTTGCTCTTTACGGTTGAGGTAGTAGACTCCATTGTCTACAGCCTTGCTGAAATTGAAACCGTGTCGTCGTAAGAAGCTGTACGATCTTGCTGAGATGCTGAACTGTCTGTCAAGGTGTCGAGATAGAGATTCGGTGAAATAACCACTGGGGAATAAAGGGGAGACATAGCAGCTGATTGTGCGAGTTGTATATCCATCTGGTTGCTCTGATGTTAGTAATAACATTTCTCTTTGGCTTGCTGCTGTCTTACTTGGTTTCTCTAGGTAGCGAATGAAGGTGAATCCAATTTGAAGGATTTGGTATCTTTCGGAAGCCTCCTTGATCTTGGTATACGCATCTGGGATTGGGGTCTTATGGCAATAACCAGAAGCAATGCCACTCATCTCGATGTCTATGGCCACAAACTGAGCATTTTGCATCTCATCTAGAATGTGTGGTAGCATCCAGTAGAAATTGTCCCTGTCGACCTCCATGACTTGATTGGCGTTGCTTCTGATAGTGTGGCTGAATGTGTTTATAGAAGATGTCGTCGGCTGGATTTGACCCAAATGCGACAAGGGGGAGCAAATGGAACTAAATAGGTTTGTTGGTATTGATAAGGACGATATCTGAAAACGAAAAAAATTGACGGAAGTCACGTTAATGGTTTTCGAATTCTCGTGACCCAACGCGTTAATATTCTTATACCGGTTTGTCACGTACAATCATGGCCCAAGCACAAACTGCATTATTACCCATTGTAAACAACCACTGGTAGAAAGGGAAGTATGCCACTCAATGTATACGGAAACTATCGGATCCCATTGTAGCCATGTGCCTTAGTGGTAATGCTAGATGAAGCACCACCCTATGATTTAGCTTCACAGGTATTAGATTTGAGGTTTGATCGATAGTTATATTCTTCATTATTTTATTTAGAACATGCCACAAATCGCTATTATGTTTATATCGGTAATAAGTATTCATTCTACGTAGTGAGTAGTGGCGAGTTAGTGAATCGTGCAATAGGTATATAATGATAGTGTTTCCTAGGTAACATTGTGTGTAATTACTGCGAGCTGTACTCTGTGACATGTAGGTATTGGTTCATTAAGCAATTTAAGCTCTCAATGCCTCAGCTTGTGATTAGATGTTTGGGTCTAAGTCGTAGCATACAAATTATCGTATTTGTAGTTCTGAATGTGGTATCAGTATTGGAGTGATCTATGGGTGGTGATGGAATGAAGTCGTTTGGGTACCTAGGTAGACAGAAATAGGGGAGCAAGACTTAGGTAAGCACCACATGGGTCCAACAAAAATATGGGGCTTGCGGCCGAGCTAGGTTAGCGATTTTAGCAGGTACAGGCCGATGTACCGAGGCACAACATTCCAGGTCATCCTGCCTTCCCGCATGCTACACCGCGAGGATACCGACCTCTCTGGGTCCACATGTCGTTGTGATTGTTCCTGCATGTGCCTTCATTTCTTTATTCCGAGACCTTTTCAACATCATTACATATGTCATGTTGACACACATCTTAATATTGTAATCTTTGTTGCTTGTACCCATCGCGTCAATGCCAACTCGAGGGCTCCCCTAAATTAGATACCTAAGCTGCCGGAGTGCTCGCAAACATGGCCTTCGATGGATCCTACACCACAACTTTAAGCCCGACCGTGTCCGATAGCTTTTCATCACACGTTCTCTCGAATTCCATATCATCTCTGGCATCTTCAACCTCCTCTCGCCCATCGTCGAACAATATCTCCAAGACCTATCGACAGGCCTCGCAATTATTCCTTACCCGTCGACTACCGGAAGCATTATCAACGGTCCTACCCTTGATCACCCCATCCGCCGAGAATTCCGATGTCAATGGCCTATCCGAGCCTGCACCTATTGTTCGAGCCTCGAGGTCTACTAGGATAAAAGTCTGGAGCTTATACCTGACCATCCTTAATGCCGTTTTGGAGCTGGATGCCGATGAAGGAAAAGATGCCTTTGGTACTCAAGAATGGCGCTCTCTCTGCAAGAAAGTTCGGGACGGCGATATCTGGGAGGAAGTGGTGCAGTTTGGATATCATGGCAACGAAGGGGAGGTCGATTCTGATGTCGTCATAAATCTGTACGTTCGGCTCTGGAACCAAGCACCTTGACCGATTCTTCTCCTGTTCTGCTTTACGTCTGCAAGTTCTAACAAAGTCTAGGGCGACACTTCTACTTGCACATGCCAAGTCACAAGTAGTAAATCAGAAACGGTTAGAGAATTACCTTGCGGCCTCGAATACTCCAAACCTCGATATATCTCAGCGCTTCGAGGCAACTCAATCCCCACGACTCTCATCAAGGCATCGAAAATCGCCGTCTAAGGGCGCTGCTAGTGGCGCCGATACCCCTCGAGATCTAAATGCTAGAGTAAAGATTCTGGAACTATATACTCTCCACGTCTTGCTACGCAACAATGAATGGGACTATGCTAGGGAATTTATCAGTGTCAGCTCGGTACTAGACGAAGAGCGAAGAGAGGCGTTTCTGCAAGCTCTCCAAAGTCTACAGGAAGAGCAACAGGAATCGGAACGGAGGGAGCGAGAAGAAAAACAGAGACAAGAGGAACAACTGCAAAAAGATATCGAGGAAGCAAGAAGACTAAGAGCGGAGAACGAAGCAAGAGAACGACGACGGTTGGACGAAGAACGAGCTAGACGAGAGGGCAGCGAGGTCGACTACGGCATTGAAAAGACCCAGGACACTCCTGCACCTAGGAATAAACCTCGGACTGGCAGCAATGGATCTGCACTATCAAGATCGGCCAAGCCCTCCGCCTCCAAAGATAAGAAGGCTATAGCACCTCGTGGTCTCGGTGCACGCGCTGCCAGAATTATAGCGAATCTGCGCAACGTTATCGAGAAGATGGGCTCTTCATTCAAGATCAACCCCATGCTACTCATGAGATTAGTGGTTTTCATCATCAGTGTAGTTGTCATGTTTGGGAGAAAAGGCATTCGCGAGCGGATTCAGCAGGTCCTGGGAACAGGTTGGAATAAGGTTAAATCCACTGCTGGTATGGGCGTTAAGGTCAGCTACATTTAGCAAAGTCTGGGTTTCATAATGAGGCTTTCTATATATCAATTTCTCGATAGGTAACAGCCACTCAGGAGCAGAACGCAGCATCTGTCACAGAACATGCTGCGTGGGTCACAAGGCCCTTAATATAATATCAAGTTGTATTTGAAAGCAGATGGTAGGATATCAACCCAACCGATGTGACGACCGCCATAACCTCGAAACGCCTTCTTGAATGCTGACTCTAAAGCGTGACACCCTTTCCGCTTAGCGCTTAGCCCCGGAGTGTAAAACGTGTGATATCTGTATCGACTTGTCGCATATGAAAGAAACGTAAATTCCAATAGCCCAGACCCGGGCAGCATAAGGGTTAGTACCCTGGCCGATTCGTTTTCTTTTGGTAGAATAGCTGTTGGGTGATAAAGTCAGCATCCCTGAAAATACCAAGACAAGATGGAAGAAACCTGGAGGGAGATAGCAGCGTACATCTGTTCTCGAGCTGCCCAGATTTATAATCTTTGGACACCCGTCCCTATCCTTCTCTAGACGCGTGCATTCGAAGCAGTAGAAGGCGTCCGAGATACCCTCGCCACCGCACACAACACATTTGTTCTGGTAGTTGCCGAAGCTGCACTCGTCGCAGATGCGCACGAGGGTCGTGGGTCGCACGTAGGAATCGCATACGGGGCATTTGCCATCGCACTTGTCGCAGAGGCGGCCGATGGCGATGCCGGACTGTTTGCGGCACATCACGAGATCACTATTATAAGACGAAGATTAGCTAGCTGTCGCAGACAACCAGTTGAAGTGGTAGGATGATGGAGGGAGCTTACGGATGATGGCGAGACATAATGGCTTGTTAAGAGTTTGTAGGTCTCTTGGAGGTATTCTGAAGTAGAAAATCGTAAGTGATGGCTCTCGTAGTGCAAGCAATGTTGTTTTATACTGATTCTCCGATGATTATTGGCTGCTGTGATGATTCCTCAGCCTTGCCACTATTTTTCTGGAGATTTCTTTGACATGAGGTCGGACCTCCCTTGCGCAAAAGGCCGTCGAAGTGGGGTAGCTGCATGCACAATTGCATAAAGTGGCTCGGCAACTCGGATCGTACATAGTACCTTCGTACGGAATACATTCCTAACACCTAGCATCCTTGTCACCTCAGCGCTTGGACCTTTTCGGTACTCGATCTGGTCTCAGCCTTGCGTCGCTTTCAAACTTCCTCAAAACGCAAAACGACAAAAGCATGAATTGATTTTATTATATCGCCCCTTGAGGCAGTTTTCCTTCCTGCCCGATGCTACACATATGTTCGTGATTCCTATCTAGCCTTGGCGACAGGATCACACCATGTCGGCCAACGAGACGTAAGAATACCAACAATGCTCTAATCTTATTGGTCGCATTTGGCTAATCGTCACGAGCAGCTCTCCGAATGGTCGTAGCCCGAAGCGCGAGACGTCTGCCGCCAATATGGACGAAGAAGTCCATAATAATATTTCTAAGCGCAAGGCAGCGTCACCTCACCCAGATGAAGACAAGTCTAGCCAATCGCCGAAGAGGGCCAGACTAGACGACGATGCGAAACGAGGCAAATCCACTGCTGCAGCATCACCCACGTCGAAGGAACCAAACAGAGACCGTCGCGCAAATGCAATACAAGAGGAGAAGAGACGTGGAAAGCGATTATTCGGTGGCTTGCTAAGCACACTAAGTCAAACCACTTCCAGCTCCCAGCAGAAGAGACGCCAAGAGATTGAGCGGCGACAGCAGGCCAAAGTTCACCAGCAGAGAGCCGAGGAAGATAAGCACAGGGAAAAGAAGCTAGAAAAGCTGAAAGCCATACGCCAGGCAGAACAGCTCAGGTTTGATGAGCAAGTGGTAAGTTCGTTATTCGGCTGGCTATCTCGCAACCTGAAAATAACCAGGCTGATGAAATCCATAGATGAAGGCTAAACACTCGAACATGCTCGCGACAGCCCGCTTCCTTAAGACCAAGAGCGATCCTGAAATTGTAAGTACAATGATAGGTACACAGCAAATAGAACGCCGCATAAGCTAATTGCAATAACAGTTCTACTTACCGTGGGATCCTACGGTTGAACAAGAACAGATCATTAAAGACCAGATTCGAGAGGCCGAGGACATCATCGACAAGGATCTGCACGATTTCAAGCGGTACAAAGAGCAGAGAATGAAGACATTAGGTATCGCAAACGAGCCCCAGACACCTGAACCCAAGGACACAGTGGGTAGCAAACCTGATGCTGAACCTGTTACTGACCTCCCACAACCTGACCCTACTAATCACTATCACTCCCCTCCTCATACTACCGGCAAGGCTGGTTATGAGAAAGAACCCGATAAGGCAGACGATGTTATGATTGAAGAGGTGGAGGATACGGTAATCTATTAAGATCCCAGCTGTTTCGTGCCTGGTCCTTTTTTTCTTTCCCTTCTGAGTCTTTTGAGATTCGAACAACGAACGGTGGGATAGGCGTTTAGTGACATGAATTGATGGATCGGAGGGGGGATTTATCTTGTAAGTCTTGAGATGTCGGAATTCGGGGATGAGGACGGTGTGTTTTGCATGCATTGAGCTGCATAAGACCAGGCTTCGATGTTCCTAGTCAACATTTATAAATGCATAATATCCACAAATTCTAAAGCCCCGGTCAACATCTACCTTGTGCTAGCCGATCCAACCGATCTGCAGTTATTCGCTACTCCTCGTCGTCGGAGAATAAGTAGGTCGCTGATCTCCTCACCCCGCATCGTCACTCACAAGATGCCAAGGTCTTCGCGCCGTATAAAGGATGCATGGAGATAGGCTATTGGATTTGACATGTCATCGTGAAGCTGTGCCTCACTGCATATTGAGGTCGTTAGGGTCAGAAATAACTCAACTGTACTGTGCTTCGGCTGCTTGAGAAGCTTCTCTTGCGGGATCGCGAATTATAGCTTATACAGAGCTTCTGACCCGCTCTTTATCAATCCTTTAAAGTTGCCGATTGGTTATCACGTACAATGTCCAATAATGTTTGCTGAAGAAAAGCTACCATGCCGTCTACATAGTAATTATTAATAATACAGTTTCTCAAATCAAGCTTGGTTGCCCAGCTGTCCTAGATAGAACTCGATATATGGCTGTACAAGTGGGACAACTATTTTGGTCAAATGGACCGCCGTCCAAATGGGGTTTAGTTCTCGCACCACTTTATGCTGACATACCGGTGTTTCGGCCGCTCTGTTGAACCGGCTGCTCGAAATAGATAGGTATAAGGGGCTCAGCCTCCTCATCCCCTTCGCAATTCTTGCCTTTCTCCTCAGTATAAGCCCGCACGCCGTGGCACATCAATCGCATGTCAATATGGCCGTCGACGCACTAGTTCCCAATGACCCTAGGGTCGAAGAGAAGTACTACACTTTTAGTGATGATATCAAATATCATTACCTCTTGGCTAAGCCTGCGGGCAAGCCGACCGCTACCGTCCTTCTATGCCATGGCTTGTTAGTATCACCGGTCCTGGAAGATTTCGAGGAGCTTACAGATATGTCTATAGCCCTGATCTCGCTATGGCATGGCGATACCAGGTCCCATACCTCCTATCCTTGAACCTGCAAGTCATAGTTCCCAATATGCTAGGGTACAGCAAGACTTCTGCTCCATATCCTTTCGAGGAATACACCATGAAGAAGCTATCCGCTCATATGGCGGGCCTCATCAAAGAGGTCACTGACCAGCCCGTCCTCCTTGGAGGCCATGACTGGGGTGCGGCCCTTGTTTGGTGAGTTGGTTCTCTCGAGGATATCCCTTACTTGAGTTGTGAACCCTCACTCCCCCCCCCCCTTTTTTTTTTCTTCTTTCTTTTTTTTCTGGAAGAGCATATCCCAGACCTCGTAATGACAACTACGTTCACCAAACTAACTTCGCCTTAGGCGTATCGTTATGTACTACCCGGAATTGATTCGCTGCGTGTTCAGTGTCTGCGTTCCTTATTGGCCGCCTTCACCGGTCAAGGTAACGTTCGAAGAAGTCCTCGCCAAATCGCCCAACTTCAGCTACCAGCGCCAACTAGCCAGCGGGGAGACGGAGAAGTTCGTCGACAAGTCGCCCGAGAACCTACGCGGGTTCGTCAACGGCGTGATGGGCGGCACGACGGCCGACGGCAAGTCCGTGTTCACCATCGAGAACGGCTTCGTCGAGGAGAACCTGCCCAGGATCGGGAACGCGCGGCTGGCGAGCCAGGAGATCGTCGACTACTACGTCCAGGAGTTCTCGCGCCACGGGCTGCACGGCCCGGCCAACTGGTACCGGACGCGCGACCTCAACGGCGACGACGACGTCGAGTTCGCAAAGAAGTACCCCAACTACAAGTTCAAGCTGCCTGCCATGCTGCTCATGGCCGCGAAGGACGACGCGCTGCCGCCGCGGCTGGCGGAAGGCCAGGAGAAGTTTTTCGAGGGCCCGTTCAAGAGTGAGCTACTCCCGAATTCTAGCCATTGGGCCATGATCCAGTGCCCCGAAGAGGTCAATAAGCATATTGGGGATTTCTTCAAGAGCGTATTGGGCGATGATCTCAAGGCTTCGCTATAAAGCGCAGGATAGTTTCTATGATAGCGAACGGACATGACTTAGGATGATGATTAAGAAATGAAATCAGCTGCAGGTAGTCTTATTTCAGATGAGTTTATCATTGATGACGCGGAAAGTGATGTTTGCTAGCCTGCCTCTGTACGTGTTACCTTCTATTCTTAAGGAGACGCTGACAAATATTGGGCAAATTCATACCGTAGGTACTACATAGGTAGTTCAAGATTTTGGGATACTATATGAGGTGTGGGTTGGTCAGATACGAGACTTGTTTTACTGGATTGCGGCGTAGAAGTTGAAAAACTGCGGCAAGCGACGCCACGACAATACGACGATACCCACGATGTAGAAGGCACTGAGCCCCTGAATGGTAAAAATGAGATGGATGAAATGTTCCAAGACTTTCGCCTGCGCTAACAGAACTTGACAAGACTCGTATCTCTCATACCTTTTCCCCAATATTTTTACTGTACCTATCGAATAGTTCATGCCAAAGTCTAGAAGTAATTAAAATAAAATCTTACTGATGAAGATACATGTAGATACTCACAGAATTGTCTTGCCTTGGGTATAAATGTTTCAGACTCAGGTGTGAGGTAAGAGGCGCTAAGCATAAAAATAGTGAAACCGCTTTAGCATACATATACTTAGGTTAGCCTAATGTGCCAGTAGGTACGGTAGGTACGTCCTTCAGTTGTATCTCGTCGGGTAACTTTACGGAGAGATTCAAACTTCAGACGCCCGTTAATTGGACCTTAGGTAGCTAGAGGACTAACCTAGCCTCACCAGCCACACAGCAACGTCTGCAATGCCTGGCTAAGATCCCTGCAGTACCGCCAAGTCAAAGAAAATTACTCTGTCGAAGACTACCTAGGTACAGCAGACTACAGCCGACTGGCCCGCATCGAAGGCTATGCAAAAAGGAACGGTCGTACACGAACACGGGAAAGCGGGCCCACCCTTCTAGGTACCTAACAACTAACGCTAATGGCTGATGTACTCTGATGCTTTGGTGCATGGACTGGTCCTTGAATGCTACCCTTCTGCATTTCTGCGTTTCGACCTTCTGGGACAACTCCCATCGCCTCACATCGCATCGTAACCGTCACCACGCCAATCCTACCGTCAGCGACCTTCATTTCCCTTCGTAGCCGCCCGACTGCTATCAGTCTTGTACTTGTTATCCTTCGATTCCGACCTATTTGCGGGTTCAATCATCTCGAATGACCTCCGTTCTTCCCGCATAATAATATAACACGCTTAACACGCTAGTGACGACTCCCTAATACTTTTCTACTGCATCAAACCACCAGCACGTCTTCATGATTAATCCACATGAAGACTACAACCTCAAATAACCAAATGCGTCATTGAACTCGGTTGAAGTCTCGAAATTATTGCTTTTTCTCGCGCCCGTATGCCTCGAATCCTGCGACCTTTGTAACCTTCGCTTTCATCCCTTCGCGACATGGCTGGTAGGGCGCCTCCTGGAGGCTCCTCGAGCTCCAGAAATGACCTCCTGCTCGATCTCGAAGACCAGCCCTCATATGGCGGACAACGGCCTCCTGCAGACAATTACCCTTCCGCCCGACCGTCCGTGTCCTACGACGATTTCGTTGGGGGTAGCCAGACCACGCATCCGACTGTAAAAAATCCACCACCAGGCGCCGGCGCTTCAGGTCCACGAGCACCATACTTGACCGATAATGACAGGCAATATAGTCAAACCTCCGATTTAAATAACTACCAAAGATACGCCGATGACTTCGACGATTATCCAGAAGACGGCCAATCCTATTATCAACACGGCGGCGCGTTGAATGCTGGTGGAGATTCGTTAGGTCGTGCCAATGCGCGCAACCGCAATAGTGTGCTTGGATTAGGAGGTGGATTCTTGGGGAGGGCAAAGAATATGTTTGGGATGGGGCAGACAGGATATTCGGAGATGGATCTACCCCTGACGGAGCCGGGTCGCAACCGAGCAGATTCCAGCGTTGAACCGCAACCAAAGCAAAATAAGAAATTCGAGTTGAAGAACTTCAGATTTGGCTTCGGCGGAGGCAAGCCGGATCCGTCAACTCTGGGTCCCAGGATTATCCATTTAAATAATCCCCCGGCGAATGCCGCCAACAAATACGTCGCCAACCACGTTTCGACCGCCAAATACAACGTCGCTACATTTTTACCGAAGTTCCTGATCGAACAATTTTCCAAGTTTGCCAACGTCTTTTTCTTATTCACAGCGGCGCTCCAACAAATCCCGAATTTGTCTCCGACAAATCAGTATACGACTATCGGCCCCCTTGTCGTCGTGTTGTTGGTATCTGCGGGCAAGGAATTGGTGGAGGATTACCGAAGGAAACAAGCCGATAGTGCGCTCAACAACTCGAAGGCTAGGGTCCTGCGGGGGTCGAGCTTTGAAGAGACGAAATGGGTCAACGTGGCTGTGGGAGATATTGTACGAGTCGAATCAGAGGAACCTTTCCCGGCCGACATCGTACTACTTGCAAGCTCCGAGCCTGAAGGCTTGTGTTATATCGAAACTGCAAACCTTGATGGCGAGACGAACTTGAAGATCAAGCAGGCGTTACCAGAAACATCCACCATGGTCAGCCCGGCAGAATTAAGTAGGCTGGGGGGAAGAATCCGTTCCGAGCAGCCGAACAGTAGCTTATACACGTACGAGGCTACTCTTACTGTGCAAGCTGGTGGCGGAGAGAAGGAACTGCCTCTCAACCCGGAACAGCTGCTATTGCGAGGCGCCACTCTAAGGAATACCCCCTGGATCCATGGTATAGTGGTCTTTACAGGACACGAGACGAAACTTATGCGCAATGCTACGGCAGCCCCGATTAAGCGGACTAAGGTCGAACGACAACTCAACATGCTAGTTCTCGCGTTGATTGGTATGCTACTTGTTCTTAGCATTGTGTGTACCGTAGGAGAGTTGGTTTTCCGATCGGTTCGATCAGACTCGATTTCCTATTTGCAGCTGGACACCCTTGGAGATGCTGGAGAAGTAGTAGTGGCGATTTTCAAGGACCTGGTCACCTACTGGGTTTTGTTCTCATCGCTGGTTCCAATCTCTCTATTCGTGACCGTCGAGATGGTCAAGTATTGGCACGGTATTCTCATCAACGATGACCTCGATATCTACTACGACAAGACAGATACGCCTGCGAACTGCCGAACCTCGAGTTTGGTCGAGGAGCTAGGAATGGTTGGTTTCGTATTCTCAGATAAGACGGGGACTTTGACTTGCAACATGATGGAGTTCAAGCAATGCACGATCAGCGGAATACAATATGCGGACGACGTTCCAGAAGACCGAAGAGCCACGGTTCAGGATGGGGTGGAAGTCGGAATACATGATTTTAAGCGATTGCGGGAAAACCTAAAATCACACGAGAGTGCCGAGGCGATGCACCATTTCTTAGCACTTCTCTCCACCTGCCATACCGTTATTCCGGAGCGGGACGAGAAAAGCGGCCAGATCAAGTATCAGGCTGCTTCTCCTGATGAGGGTGCGCTAGTCCAAGGTGCAATGACTCTAGGATATAAGTTCGTTGCTCGCAAGCCCCGATCCGTCATGATCGAAGTCGAAGGCAAGGAGTATGAATACCAGCTTTTAGCTGTTTGCGAGTTCAACTCTACAAGAAAGCGAATGTCCACAATATTTCGATGCCCCGATGGCAAGGTTCGATTATACTGTAAAGGTGCCGACACTGTCATCCTGGAACGCCTCAACGAGGATAACCCTCATGTCGACACCACCTTGGTACACCTGGAAGAGTATGCGTCGGAGGGTCTGCGTACCCTCTGTTTAGCAATGCGCGAGATCTCGGACCAAGAGTTCCAGGAATGGTACTCTATCTTCGACAAGGCCCAAACCACCGTTGGTGGCAACCGAGCGGAAGAACTGGACAAGGCAGCCGAACTCATCGAGCACAGTCTATATTTCCTAGGTGCCACTGCTATTGAAGACCGACTTCAAGATGGCGTGCCCGAAACTATTCATACTCTGCAACAAGCGAACATAAAGGTTTGGGTTTTGACTGGTGATCGACAGGAGACGGCCATCAACATCGGCATGAGCTCCAAGCTGTTGAGCGAAGACATGATGCTCCTGATTGTCAACGAAGAGGATGCCCCGTCAACCCGTGATAACATTCAAAAGAAGCTAGATGCTATACGAAACAACGCAGATGGGATGGTCGAGATGGACGCCTTAGCTCTTGTCATCGATGGCAAGTCTCTTACATATGCCCTGGAACCGGAAATGGAGAAGCTTTTCTACGATCTGGCCGTAATATGCAAGGCGGTTATTTGCTGCCGTGTGTCGCCGCTCCAGAAGGCTCTAGTTGTGAAGATGGTCAAAAAGTTCTCGCCCGAGATTCTCCTCGCTATTGGCGACGGAGCTAACGACGTGTCCATGATTCAGGCCGCTCACATTGGTGTTGGTATTTCTGGTGTCGAAGGTCTCCAAGCTGCTCGATCAGCCGACATCTCAATCGCTCAGTTCCGATTCCTCCGCAAACTCACTCTCGTTCACGGCGCTTGGAGTTATCAGCGTATTAGTAAAACAATTCTCTTCTCCTTCTACAAGAATATCACTCTGTATATGACACAGTTCTGGGTAAGCTTTCCTGCATATCTCGATTCACCGCAATATACTAATATAATCACAGTACACATTTCAAAACGTCTTCTCCGGTGCTATTATCTACGAGTCATGGACGCTGTCGTTCTACAACGTGTTCTACACTGTATTACCACCACTCGTCATGGGTATTCTAGACCAGTTCATTTCCGCAAGACTACTCGACCGATACCCTCAACTATACACTCTCGGACAGCAAAACCAGTTTTTCAAGATTAGCACGTTTACGGCATGGATTGCGAGCGCCATATACCATTCTATCATTCTATACGTCTTCTCTGAGCTGATCTGGTACGGCGACCTAATCCTAGGCGACGGCACTGTAGCGGGACATTGGGTTTGGGGCACGGCCCTGTATGCATCCACCCTTGCTACCGTTCTTGGAAAAGCTGCCTTGGTCACAAACAACTGGACGAAGTACCACATCATGGCTATTCCTGGCAGCTTGGTGATCTGGTACGTGTTTATTGCCGTCTACGGCGTAGTCGCCCCAAAGATCGGGTTCTCCAAGGAATACGAGGGACTGGTACCAAAACTATTCACAAACCCCGTCTTCTGGCTCCAAACGGCTACCCTACCTATCCTATGTCTGCTTCGGGATTTCTGTTGGAAATACGCCAAGAGGATGTATTATCCTCAGACGTATCACCACATCCAAGAAATCCAGAAGTATAACATCCAGGATTACCGACCTAGGTCAGTTTCTTCCCCCATTACATCCGTTTGTGACGTTCTTGGTAGCTAATAGATAAAACAGGATGGAGCAATTCCAGAAGGCGATCAGAAAGGTTCGCCAAGTACAACGCATGAGGAAGCAACGCGGCTACGCGTTCTCACAGGCCGACGAGAGCCAAACGCGCGTTATCAACGCGTACGACACGACGAGACACAGGGGCAGGTACGGCGAGATGCCGGCGTCGACGCCGGGGAGGTAGCAGGAAGGAAGTATCTTAGGGGCAAGGGCGAAGGCATAGGCATAGGCATAGGCGGGCTTGACTTTTTCGGGTCTGTTTATTGTATTTTATAAAAGGCCGGCCGGATTCTTAACGATTGCCACGAAGAAAGAAATTCTCGGTTTGTGTAAAGCAAAGGCAAAGGTTAGCGGCGCAGAGCTAGAGTAAATGAGTAGCAGCAGAGAGGTTGCTACTGAATGAAATCTTATGGCGTATTGTTGATAAATTCGATTATGATTTTCTGTTGAATCTGAATGCAGCGTCGTCCTGATTCAATACCGAGATGGAGAAAAGGCGTACAGCCTTTCGGTCCATTTCAGCCATAGATGGAAGGTTGGCACATGCTTAGAAGTCTTCTATCTTGATAACGTGGTAGGCCGGCTCCTCGTACGGGTGAGCTCTAGCGATTACCATTAGTGGACTCCTTCCTTCTTTTCTTATTCTCCATTGCTCCGAGCAACCTCGAGTTTTAGATGGGTAAGTAGATGAAGCGGTAGGTAGGTACCTATGTAGGCAGATGGGATAGTATAGCAATAACTTACCCCTTCAGCGCCGCCACGGGCCCCCTCGCCACGTCCTCGCCCACGCACAGCGTCTCAACCCGCACCTCGGGCGTCTCCTCCAGCACCTCCCCGCCCGCCGTCCCGATATGCGGGTTCGCCGAGGGACCGGGTCGGAACTGGCCCGTCCCGTTTGCCGTCCACGCACACTCCGTGTAGTTACCGGGTCCGGGGTACCGCCCCGCGCCCGCGGCGAAGACGGCGGACTTGCAGGCCGCGACCGCGGAGGGCGGCGCGTAGAAGATTAGCGTGAACCGCTTAGCTGCTGTGGCCATGGTGGATGGGGATGGGGATGGGGTAGGGGTAGGTACCATGTAGGTATGGCTGGATAGAATAGATAAGAATGAGGAGCTGAGGTGGTTCTAGGTAGAAAGCTCGGGGAGACTCGGGAAATGCGTTGGGGGGGTGAGGATTTCCGAATGCCGAGGGACTCCCGTTACGAGGATAGGAATCACGAGTGACGACAGGGGAATATTCGGAATGCTTGTAAAAATGCAAAATATGTTGATTGCCCTCCCGAGAGTCGAATTGGTAGATGTGATAGCTATAGAACCCGCTCTATGGTAATTTGGTAATTGTATTTTGCATTGATTGGGCAGCCGTTGTATCCGGCCAAGGTAGGAAGAGATGGTTCACTCTTAATAAATTCTCCATGTTTTGATGCAGCCAGGGTCTTTCTGGTTACATGGTCACGGATTCCTTTTCATACCTGGTTTCTACGTTGCTAATCATTTGATTGGAGAGAAGAGAGTAACTTACACTTGATATTCACCTCCGCAATACCAATTGAGATACTTCGTACTTAGCCAACTGTGTGACTTGGAGGCTATAGGTAAGTATATATCCTGCCGCAATGAACCCGGTATCAATCTGAGGCGTTCAATTTCGACTCATATCCTAATGACCGATTAGACAAATGCTACGGTCTAGCGGATAGAGAATCGGCTTCCCGCATATCCTTTCAACCGCCATACCGACAACACGAGATAGCGTGCAAGGGGTAGCCAATCAAAGCTTAAGGGCGCCCGCAGTAACCTGCAGAGAACTTCACTAAGTGCGATTATGGTAAGTGCCACTTTGGCCCTATACGTTTCAGTCCAGGTAGGTTCGGGGACATGGTGAATCCTGTTGCGGTGAAAAGGATGTCGTTGAATGATAGACCAAAGGTCGTCGGGATGTTCATCGAATTGCCAGCTCTTGTTGAGTTGGGGGAGGGGGGGGGGGGGGTGGGTTGACGGCTAGGGTACATACCACGGTCTAACCTAGAGATGTTGAATGAATTCATAGGCCTAAAAGTTCCACAGGCGCTGACGCCGAAAACTTGTTGACCGAGCCCAAGATTGTTGTGTAAAACAAAATCTCAGCCGG
Organism: Hypoxylon sp. FL1150; assembly: GCA_022495205.1. NCBI lineage: Eukaryota > Fungi > Ascomycota > Sordariomycetes > Xylariales > Hypoxylaceae > Hypoxylon > Hypoxylon sp. FL1150. The sequence goes on from MU376164.1 coordinate 528,269, forward strand.
GATTCACTGTTCCATAAGACTGCAGAAAAGCTGGCTACGGTGTACTGACTCTGGGGTAGTTCAGAAGTACTTTGGTTCCAATTTTATTGTAATAAGGAGCTTAGTCAAGTTGTATAAGCAATTTCCTGCTTAATAGGCTTAGCCAGTCAGAGCTATTATACCAGACAAATTCAACATTAGACAAAAAGTGCTGAGTTCAGACAAATGGCTGGCTGAGTCAGGTACCCATCTCACCGGATATCACTGTAGTTGAGCTGAGTCTTTTCTGTTGGCTGATCGACTCGAATCAACACCTTTTCTTTCTCCCAACAAGAGATAGAAGTTGAAAACGACATGTAATCTTAGCGAACAAAGGGAATCAGTGGTGCTCGGTATGGTACCTTAGGTGAATGCTGCGACTTCCACAGGAATACCAGAGAATAGAGAATCTGAGTGCAAGTAAATTAATTCACCAACCTGCGACACGGAGTTTAAAATACCTCAAGTGGTTTTGGTCTAAAATACTACCTAAGTGGGATAATATAGGGCTCGTCATACATCCTTTTAAGCGCTGTTTCGGCAACAAATTTTAAAAGGGTAATTAGTGGGGGCGAGTCTTGAACGGGCTAGCCAATCATATTCAATAGAATTTCTAGCATATAAGAAAGGATTTGGAGATTTCAGCCAATTTCCAACGGAAAAAACTCGAAGAAATTTGACATGCTAATTATGATTCTAATAACTCTCTATATATAGCTTATTATTACATTTGTTGTTGCGGCTTTACTATTTGAATTTACGATTAGAAAAGAAGATGGGCCTGATTCCATAATTCAATGATCTATTATATCTGATTGGTCAAAAAAGCTTGGAGTAACACCCCACTTACCCTTTTAAAATTTGTTGCCGAAACAGCGCTTAAAAGGATGGCATAGGATACCACTTACGGTTTAGGGCGCACGAGTAGATACTATGTACACAAAATCCGAGTTCCTGGGTCAAATCGTCATTTGGCTGCAGCACCTACATCGCAGCTGGACGGCTGGGTAGTACTGAAACCCCTGTTCGACTGCTACGGCTATCGGTTTTGTCACGGTAGCGGTAGCGTGCATAGTGCTATCAAGAGCTACCTAGGTAAGAGCTAGACCTTCTAAGCTCATTTCCTGGAAAAGTATCCCGCAAGGAAGGAGCCGTAACAGAGAGAAAATATATGGTCCACCTAAAAATTCCTCAATTCCTCACCATAGCACCATAGCAAGAGCACATGCAACCCATGTCAATTTATTTTTATTAGTGCCAATGGCCGATGAGTCTTTGCTGACCATTTTCGCGCAATAATATTCTTGTCCCTCCGACCTAACTCCCCCTTCTACCTACTACCGTCCTTTATATCTTAATTTCCTCGTCATCCGTACGTTCTGTCTTCCTTCCCTGACTCCGACACCTTCGCCGTCAGCCAGGACTTCCTCTATGGCTTCGTCCTCCAGGGCCATAAGCAGGCTTGCAGTCCCAGCTAGACAGCTGGGCACGCGCCCAAATGCGCCGGTCGCTACCTTCACTACGACGTCGTGCTCTCGACAGCTAACCTCCCGATCCGCCCTTGTCGCAAGAACCCGAACGAGAGCGATCGCCATTCCTCGTCAATTCACTCGATCTTACGCCGATGCGCCTCCCGCTGCCCCCACGGCTCCCACCAAGAAACCTCGCAGGATCCGCACCACCTTCAAGTGGCTATGGCGCGCTACTTACCTGTCCCTTCTTACCGGTGTTGGTCTTGTCATCTACGATGGCTACACGGATCGGAATCCCGAGGATCAGTTTGCTCCTGACCCCACGAAGAAGACCCTGGTAGTTCTTGGTGAGTCACTATGGCCAATTGATACTCTTTCGTTCATTGCGCTGACCAATGCTATCTCTTAGGCACTGGCTGGGGTTCGGTCGCTTTACTCAAGAAGCTGGATACTTCCAACTACAATGTCGTTGTCATCTCGCCGCGCAATTACTTCCTCTTCACACCTCTTCTGCCGTCCTGTACCACCGGAAATATCGAACACCGCTCCATCATGGAACCTGTGCGCCAAATCCTACGTCACAAGAAAGCACATGCCAAGTTCTACGAAGCCGAGGCTACTCATATCGATGTTGAAAGGAAGGTTATCAAGATTACCGATAACAGTGACATCAAGGGCAAAGTTCACGAGACCGAGGTTCCCTATGATATGCTTGTCGTGGGTGTCGGTGCTGAAAATGCCACCTTTGGTATTCCCGGTGTCCGTGAGCACAGCTGCTTCTTGAAGGAGATCCCAGATGCCCAGGCTATTCGTACCAAGATCATGGATTGTGTCGAAACTGCTGCCTTCAAAGACCAAGCTCCCGAGGAGATCGACCGTCTTCTGCACATGGTAGTTGTTGGTGGTGGGCCTACTGGTGTCGAGTTTGCCGGAGAGCTGCGAGATTTCTTCGACGAGGATATCCAGAAGCTAATCCCCGAGATTGCTCCCCGCTTCAAGGTGACTCTTATCGAGGCTCTGCCCAACGTGCTACCCATGTTCAGCAAGCAGCTTATTGACTACACGGAGAGCACCTTCAAGGAGGAGCACATCAACATCCTGACCAAGACTATGGTGAAGAAGGTGACCGATAGGACGGTCGAGGCCGAAGTCACTGGTCCTGATGGCAAGAAGTCGACGATTACTATCCCTTACGGTCTTCTCGTCTGGGCCACTGGCAACACTCTACGCCCCGTTGTTAAGGACCTCATGAGCCAAATCCCCGCTCAGAAAGATTCGAGACGTGGTCTCGCCGTAAATGAGTACCTCGTTGTCCAGGGCTCCAGAGACATCTGGGCCGTTGGTGACTGCGCCGTTGCCGGATATGCGCCCACCGCCCAGGTTGCCTCCCAAGAAGGTGCCTTCCTGGCACGCCTCTTCAACAACATGGCCAAGACCCAGGATCTAGAGGAGAAGATCCATGATCTGAGCACCGGCCTAAACCTTAAGCCCGGCAACGCGGCCGAGGTGACGCAGGAAATTTCTGATCTCGAGAAGCAACTGCGCCGAATCAAGGATATCAAGCCTTTCCACTACTCACACCAGGGCAGTCTGGCCTATATCGGTAGTGAGAAGGCTGTCGCTGATGTTGCCTGGTTGAACGGCAATGTTGCGAGTGGTGGCAAGCTCACCTATCTCTTCTGGCGAAGTGCTTACCTGAGCATGTGCTTCAGCAGTATGTTACCTCTAACTCTACATCGTCATTCCATTCACAAAAAAAAAAAAAAAAAAAAAAAAAAAAAAAAAAAAAAAAAGCTAACAGTTTTATAGCACGCAACCGTGTCCTGGTCGCTCTTGATTGGATCAAGGCCAAGCTCTACGGACGGGATATCTCCCGAGAGTAGATGTTTCTATTTGATAATACCTAATTTTATGGACTAGTCTTTTCTAAGACAGTACTGAAATTTCCTCTACGTGGTACAGATACGGAGAAAAAGAAAGTCAAAAAGGCGTACGAGGAAGTGATTCCCTTGTATATTTCGCGGGGTTTTTAGACAGTGCCTAGCCCGATATCGAGAGCGGACGGGACAGAACGCGTTTGATAGGCACTGCGACAGCAGCACGGCGGGCACACGACTTATAGAGGGCGTTATTGCGTTTATTCAATCCTCGCAGGAGGATAGATCACTGGAGGCTAGCTAGGGATACGCTTCCGTCTGTATAAGTTGTATAAGTAGTCGACTGACCTCAAGTAAATGTTCCTCCATGATATCAAGAGTCCCCCGTGAAATCTTTGGCTTTCTCTCAACTATGAAAAAGGCAACGGTCATGATCTTATATTCCCTTCAACCTGGATTCTTATGCGGCGAGTAATCTCATTGCTTCCTGGTATAAGATTGAAAAATATAACAAGGGTATCTAGATAATCGCGCGTCGACAAATCAGAATAAATGATTCTATGTAATATAATACTCATCAAATTCACCTGCTTGACGTGTCGACGTAGTATTTTACCATCCGCACATGCTTTATATTTACCTCGGCTATGATCACTGGTGAGAACAGTAAACAAATTCGCGAGCACATCTAGGGGAAAAGAACCGAATTAAGTAACCTTTTCCATGTGAGATCTTGACTCATCTCAACCGGGTGTCTCTTACGGGTATAGAGAAAGCCGTGGGGAATGCAATTGGGGGTCTTCATGTGTATACTATTCAACCGATGTCAATAGTAAGTGCGATTCTCAAGATCGACGTCAACGTATTCCATGTCTTCTCTGCCGAGAAGAAAAAGAAGCACGTGCTTGCTTGCTCACTGCCTGCCCGCCGTCACCGAAGGACGTAGAAGATTCTATCACGATTTATTTCGTCTGGGGCCCAGCGTTAGGCTCCCTCACCATAGCGAAGAGCTTGATGGCCGTGCCGTCGTCGTCGCACTCGAGCTCCTTGGCGAAGTGGAAGCCAAAGCGGCCGTAGATGTGCATGTTGGGCACGTCGCGGCTGGACTCGAGGTAGCACCTCCTCCCCTCGGCGTCGGCCCGGTCCGTCACCGCCTTCATCATGAGCCGGCCTAGCCCCCTGCCCTGGGCCTTGGGCGTCACGACCATGATGTTGAGGAAGTAGTAGCCCTGCGGGTCCGTCCAGACCGACGACTGCGCCCGGGCTTGGGCCTCCTTCCATATGTAATAGCGCTAGATGGTTGGCGTCTTCGTATCAGCGGCGTTGTTGCGGTGCGCGAAGGAAGATTTGGTGATGTCGGAATGGTATACGCAAGTTCGGTTACGGCCTGCCGACTGACACAGGCGCTGAAACGAAACCCCCCCCCCCCCCCCCCCTACAGAACAGCACCTCCTTGTTCCGACTGGCGCATCAAAAAATATCATCTCCTTACCCGAAGAACCCGCCAATATGCAGCCAAGCGGCAGATCAAGGCCCTTGTTCTTTCCCGAGGTCCGTGCAGACAAACCTCTTTTTAAGATGCGACTGGTCGAGAAAAGAAAAAAAAAAAAAAGGAAAAAAAAAAAAGAGAGTAAGCTTTTCTCACCTTGACGTTGAGGCCGCCACGGCCGTAATACAAGTTCATCCCGAGCTGGCTGAGCCACAGCCGCCAGCCCTCGGCCCAGTCGTGCCAGGTCGGCGGCTGGTCCGCGCCCTGCGGCCGCAGCCAGCAGGCGACGCCTAGGACCTCGTCGCTGCCCTCCGCCTTCGCGACGTGGAAGATGCCGTTGCGCATGCCCCAGCGGCAGCGGATGGCGAGGGAGGCCGCGTTGCGCCGCGCATTGAACTGTGTGATGTTAGGTAACGTGTTACTTTAATGTTCATAAACCATAAGCCGATCGGTCTTGATCTTGAAATCAAGATCGTGGCGCCCGCGAGGCGAAACAAGTACAGCCATGTAGGTTAGGTTAGTGGCTGTTTGCGTAACGGGTGTGGGTAGCAACTTCATCAAGTAGAAACAAATTTCTTCTGGTCTTGCGCGGCCGTCTAATGTACGCATCGTAATCTCCACGCCCTTGAAACCTCGAAACAGATCTTGGCGTTGAAGGGCCTTGGCAAAGAGACGAGTTGGTTGCAAAGCTGACGAAATCCGCAACAGCATGATGTATTATACAGAAACATTCCGGCAAATGGAAATGGAAGAAAATAAAAGGAAAGGATCTCTTGGCTTACCGTGGATTTGTCAAAGACCCAATTGTTGTAGGGATCATCCGCGAAAGCTTGTCTTTCCGTAGAAAGTAGAAAGGCTTGGTGTTAGTATGAGCTGAAGAAATGACTTGATATCAGCCGCAACCAACGCCTGCCTCTCCCTCTCCACCCCCTTATTTTACCCCTTCGGGTGGCAGGTCGCGCTCGATACGACCTATTCAGCGTTCCGTCGCATCGGGATTGGTACCTACTGGTAGAATTTGGAGAGGGATGAGTAAGTAAGGGGGGAACTTACTGGATCGCGGCTACAGCACCTGGAATGTCTTCCTCCGTGAGCAGAGAAACTCGGATGGACATGGCGGCCGGGAGTCCGATTCGAGCGGAATCTGCCGACTTATACGGGGAACAAGGTAACGTCAAGGTGGTATACTCGGTATTAATTGTCGACCCCAATGTTGCTCGGGCATAAAACGCTGAGGCATGCACACAAGAATCCTATCGAAATCTACACAAAACCAACGCAAGAACTGAAGTTATCGTTTAAATGTTCACGCGAGAGGGATTTTGTGCAGGAGCTGAAGTCGGGTCACAGCAAGGCAAGGGGTGTCGATTGACTCGGCAAACCTCCCGGACGAGAAATGTCTTGCCGGTCCGGACCCTGGCCACACTACTGTTCTTATCCGGAAGAACATCGGAAAAAGCAAATCCCCTGTCTTCTTCCCGAGTCTCACTATCGTGAAGTCTAGTTAACTAAAGTTGTCCTTAATTATACTTGATATTGTAGGATTAGATGAAATATTAGTCTAATCAAGGAGCAAGGTCGTACTATTAGCAGGGTCAATTGAGATGTAGCTAACGATCTTAGCTAAGATGAGCAAACCCGAAAGCTTATCGCAGTTTACCAGATCTTCGAGATCTCTGTAAAGGAAAAAGCTTACGACAGGTTGGCTTGGGTTGGCGGATTGGCGCCGAGGCTTCTAGTAGACTCTGGAGCACTGCTTCGTACTAAATCTCTAAGTCACAGCTTCACGGTAAGTCCCGATTTTGTCTCCTGAAGAATCGGCTTGGGACATCCTCTATTAAGGTTTCCTCTGTCATTTCTCTCGAAAGTTACTTGGCTTCATTACCGATATTCAGCGATCAGTCTGTCCAATCTGACATTTTCTGATCGGGTGCGCCCTCCCGTTGCCGCGAGCCGAACAAGACAGAATTTATAACTCAATGGCCCTTCCTAGGTAGGTATCAACAGATTTTCGAATCGCATCTGGTCCCCTACGGCTTATAGTTCCGAGCGCAGTCTGCAGTCGAGAAATGCAAGACGCTGATCTGTGTCAAGTTCAGCGCCGCTGGTCAAGGCCCTAGCTGAATCCTGGTTGAAACCCGGTAGCCCCCGCGGATTACCCCTGTCTGAGACGGGATACCCTGGTAATCTTGCTACAGATTCAACCTCAAGTCTATGCACGTCATTAACAACAGACGGCGAGAGTCTCTTCAAGCGCCGACGGCTGATACATGGCACCCGTAATGGCACTTGTTAGACCACGTGTAGACATAACCTAGTGGTCGACGGTTCGCTAGATACAACTCTCTAGTAGGTTCGTTGTTCCTATCGAGCCTCGAACAGCGAATGATTCGCGGATTCGCGACTTCGCGCAAACTGGCTCTTGCACGCCTCCATTCGCCAATATCGAACCATACCTTATGTCAAGATTTGGCAATGAGACCCAACCGATTCTAGTTCGTATCTGGATAGTTTTCCTCAGCATTCAGTTGTCGTCCTTTAACTTTGCAGACTCCATCAATATAGTCATTCGGACATAGCATGAAAAGTAGGTATGCTCAGGTTCAGAGCGTAGTAGGTCCGGTGCATAGTGACGATGGCGAATTCAACAACCATCCCATTCTATTCTGGCCAAGGCCTGATCGGTCTTTAACCCTAGGATGAGGACATCCGTCGACCAGGGGTGGTGACCGGCCGGGGTTGACGAAGGGGCTCCATTGCACCCTTGACTCTTGAGACATGTTGCACTAGCTGCGCTCGCGTCTACTCCCCAGATCGGATACGCAAGCCATTCTAGATTTGTATTGTCTCCTCTCATTATTTCGTACCACCACTGATACTCTTGGCCTTCTCTTCGCTCTCTTTCCCTTTTGCTTTCTTTCTTTTTTTCCCTACCGAGGCGGGCCTTCGTGTATTCTATTTGTCAATCCCCAGGCTCGGGTTTTTCTTCGTATTCGATTCATCCCGTCCTGTCGCTCTCGGTGTACCTTCGTCGAAGAAAAAAAAACAAAGTCTACAGCGATCCTAATATTACTTGTCGTCCCTTGACAATTGCTTTGCCTATCGGTCATGTTATGAAGAAATCGAATTAAGTGCTTGGATGCAGAGCATTTCGGCGCACGAGCGTTAACATGCCGTCATTCAACGACAAGCGACAACCTCAGGGCACCAGACTACAGAGGAGGTTACCGAGCGCGGATCGGCGGTCGACGTCTCGACAAGACGGTGGTTTACGATATAGAAATGGACCGGCCAATCCTTTCAGCAGCAGGGGATTGAGGGTGCGGTGGCTTGCTGGCAGAGGTGACGATGATGACGGAGAAGACGGCGGGCATGGTGGACACCACGATTTACATAAATTTGCCGATGGTCCAGGTGACGGGGGCAAATCCGTTGACGATGATCCCGGAGAATCTAGTGGCGACGATATTAGTGACAATGATATCAGCAGCGACGACGGCTTGAGCGATGATGACTCCGATGCCGAGGACGACAATAATGTTCCTCAGCAAACTACCATTCAATCAACGATAATCAGTTCAAGTTCCTCGGGGTCTATCGTTACTTTGACGGCTGTGCCTCCGAGTCAAGTTACTACATCCCTATCGGACGTCTTGACTACTCTTACGCCCTTAATTGCTACTCCCTCGCCTGTTGTCGTAAATCCTGTCAAGGTACGCCCGTATATTGGCCCAGAAGGTAGTAACATGTACTAATCAATCAGCAGCTACCTACAGACCTTACTAGCACCTCTTCTCCAACAGTAACACCGCGTCCTTCCGGTAGAAAAGAGGAAGGTAGCACCAGTAGTATATCGCTAGCTATAACCGCGGCCATTCCGACGACGCCTACTACAACTTCTGTCGAATTGGCCTCGGAGACAGCCTCGGAGACGACCTCGTCAATGATTGGAAATGGGTTTAATATGGGTGACAACAACGGTAGCGACAACGACAACGGCAACGACGGAGGAAAGCATAAAATACACGATGATAAAGGCAACACCAATAACCCCAATAACCGAGGAGGGTTAAATCCCACAGCAGAGCACCTTCTTATTGCTGCAGGTGCAATAGGTAAGCGGCCCCACGTACATTTGATGAAACCAGCCTTAACGTAGAAAACAGGTGCTTTCATTTTGCTTTGCTCCGTTGGCTGGATTGTCTACAGAGTCCTTAAGAGGTCCAAGGGTGGTGACAGCGGCATGGGGTTTCTCGACAAGCTGTCCTGGAGGCGCAGAGCACCGATGGAGGGTGCTAGCGCCTGGGACGCTCGTACACTCTACGTGGCAAACGAAGTGCCTCCTATTTACGAGAAGGATGAATATGGTACTACGATGTCTGGCAATTTCTACGGTCCTGGCAAGGCGTATCCGCCAGGACCTGGTAGTCTCGCCCGTTCGAATTCCGGTACGAGCGCGCTTCGACAACAGCCAAACGACAACCTAGCACCTGCCAGCATTATAGACCTGTACGAACGGGATAACGACGCCTTGTCACTCAATAACAACATTAACCTAACTATGAGGACGCAAATGTCCCAAATGTCTCAGCCGTACTATAAGGAATCGGAGATGCCTCGTCGACCACCGCCGGAAAACCGAGCCAGCCAACTCTCATCTCTATCTTCTGGATTCGGGGACGGGGATATCATCATACCACCTCCATTAGCTGTCAAGCATCGGCTGCCTGAGCCGGATTCAGATAATCCAGCTGCAGACGATACCGCTAGAGAAGACCCGGCCGCTCGTGATTCCTGGGTGAATCGTGACGACGATAGGAGGGAGACTGTCTATACTACGACAAGTGAAGACCGCCCAGCCCGGTTCCGCTCCATAACCAGCTGGGTCAACCAGCAGGCGGGGCGCGCGAAGAGAGCGGGCTCGAGGGCCAGGGAACGGGGAGAAGTGCCCGTCATCCCAGCTATTCCCGGCGAGATCAACATGACTCGGCAGACCGCTTACCGGTGATTAACCATGCCAAAGAATTACCTTTCTCGCTAATACTGAACCCACCAAATCAATACAACCCATGACATTTCATACCCTCTTGATCACCACATTCCAGTGTTATCAGAATGTTTTTCTTCAGTTTATCGACATAAGAAGCTGTCATATCAAGCATTACCTCAGAAGGCATAGGCGGCCTAATATTTGTCGACACTCACCTGTCTTATTGTATATATAAATCACTCACGTCAATGCACGACTATGTATTCCTTTACCTCTAAGCGTCTTCATACAGGTGGATTCTGTCTTATTCCTAGCGTTGAGATTAATTCTTTTCAGCATGTATACCATGATTGTCTTACGAAGAGCACCTAGGGGACGTGGGAGTGCCTAAGGTAATGTTAAAAAAGCAGATGATAATGAGTACCTAGGTACCTAGGTAGGTACCAACCCAATATAACTTCAATCCGGTGTTTTGCTTTGGTGATACGATGCTTGATTGCTTACTGAAAAGTAGTTACCATGTCGGTGTTCCCTCTTACGTCGAACTGGAGGTCGAAGAGTTAAGTGGCAGTACAGCAATGCCTGAGTTCCCCAGTTATGGATATTTGTCTCACGTAGCAAACCAGACTAGACCGTCGTCGGACCGTAAGGCTGTCCACTCACCTCCAAAACTTTGAAGTGGTCGGTGTTCATTCTTCTGGGTATATCGAGCGGTTTCAGGAGGTGTGACTTAAATAAATGCCGAGATTCCGACGATGTGGGATCTGGCCTCCAGCCCTGTGGCGCGGAGCTCCTTTTAGTACCCGCTCGGCCGTTACAGCTCACTCGCCAGCGGGATTGCCCCTGTATATCAGGTCCCACTAACCCACCAGTTAGGTTAGTTCACTTAAGCATGGGATGGGATGAGAGTACCAAAGAACGTCTTGACGCATGACGATAATGTTTGGTCTGCTACGACTTTCGCGATGTCTTCCGTCACTTAGAAGTTCCAATACTCCATCTTGTATAATACACAAACATGTAGTATCATATATCCTATATATATATATATATTTTTTTTTTCTTTCTTTATTTGCCGCGCATCACTGTCTTCGGTGGCTCTTTTGGATTACGAGTAAATCCTTGGCACGCCTCCATTCTTTTTGTATGGCAATTCAAACTCAGCCTCCATATCTTCGCCATGCAGACCGAGATCAGCGCCTAGTTTTGCTTCGTCATCCCTTCCCGTCTCCTACCCTACCCACCGTACTTCCTGGTCAGCTGCGACCCTTTTTCCAAGACATACATATAATTAGAATTCGACTTCTTTCTTTCTCTTCTACCTGACGAATCGCATATTACGCGTTATCAGTAATTACTTCTCGTCTGCTTGTTTCTGTGTAGCTTGCCACCATCGTGAAATGTACAATTCACATGCAAATAAACTACTGACTTAGCGCCGCGCACGATTTATCAACATGCTCGACGAGAATCTGCCGTGTTTTCTCTATAGACGCACGTCTAATCCGCTCTCGACCATGCTCTATTTCACCCAGAGCGGCTCCGAGCCAATCGGTGAATACTCAATTCAGAAAATAAACCCAGACCTACCGCAGTCCAAAAACAAGTATGCCGTAGCCTTGGGCGACGCAGCAATACAAGATGTTATCTTCGGCGAGGTCTTAATCGAACCCGAATTCCAACAGCCCACACTTTCGGCCGCCGAAGTCAGACAGCAGAATGGCGTTCCTCCCCCGCCCGTACCCCTCATACCCGACGGCTTTACGATACAGCTCTACAACCCGGACCAGCAGGTCGCCGTCAAAGGCGAGAAGAGCACGTGGACGGGGAAGGAGTCGTGGGACTTCGAGATGCCCCAGCAGAGCTTCCGCATCCCGTCCGCGTCCAAAGTCGACCGCCAGATGAGCGACCCGGGCGCCAACAGCCTCACGCCCAAGATCACGTTCAAGTGGAAGCGGGACAGCAAGTTCTCCAAGGACATGACGTGCTACATGACGGGCACGTCGGTCGACGGCAGAAAGAACAAGGACCCGGATATCACCATAGCCATGTACAAGCACGCTAAGGAGCCTAGTCTTACTATGTACGAGCCGAACCTACGGAGGGTGGAACTGGAAGACCGCAAGGGGCTGGAGGTGGTGCTGCTGCTGGGCGCCGAGGTCATACGAGAGATATACCTCTCCGCGAGCCGCGACTCCTTCAACATCGCCGGCGCGCCCACCAAGCGCAAGAACTCGCGGCCCACGCCCGCCGCCTCCACGTCGCCGGCGCACATGATGACCAGCGCCATCGGCAACGCGCCCCCAACCAAAACCACCTCTCCCATCACGCAGCAGCTACCCACACCGCCCCGCGACGCCGGCGTCGACGCCGAGACCAAGCGGTTGCAAGCCCTAGTCCAGCAGGAGGAGCGCGAGCGCGAGAAGCGCGACCGCGCCGAGCAGAAGCGCATCAAGAAGATGCTCGAGGACGAAGAAAGGGAGCGCCAGCGCCGCGACGCCGAGGTCGCGAAAGAGACGGAGCGCCTGCGCAAGCAGTTCGGGCTCGCGGGCCAGGACTTCGGACCCAAGCCTAACCTGCCCCCGCGGCCGAGCAATAATCATACCGCGCAGCAGCAGCAGCAGCAGCTGCATCCGCCGGCTGTACCGCAGCGGCCCCTTAGTGCGGAGCCCCGGCCCCACGGCTTCGGCGGCTGGTTCCACGGCGTGGGGAGTACGCCCGGGGCGCCGCCGCAGGGGCAGGGGGGTTTCGGGTATGGGTATGGGAGTGGGAACGGTCAGCCGTCGGGGAGTAGCTGGGCGGGGAGGAGGAGGGGTGGGAGTGCGGATAATGGGACGGGGAAGGTGCAGAAGAAGAAGAGTACATTCTTCTGATGATAATAAGATGTGTGTTGGAGTTTGTTGAATATGAGTATTGTGTAAACTATGGACATTTGAGTTCTCAGTCGTTGGGTGTACGGTGGGTTCCCTAATGGTGTACCTCTGGAAGAAAGTGGCCAAATTGCTTGGCTTTGCTACGATACGTATGATATGATACCCATGAATATGAAAATTTATTCAATTGAATAGGTGCGTTATCCCGGAGTATCTGTATATTTATCCTAATGTAATTGAAAATTTATACTGAAACTTACCTAATTCAAGATTATGCAAGCAGTCCTGTGAATCACCTAACCTACATATATGGTACTTACCTAGGTAGTTAGATACCTTTTAGGTAGGCTGCAGCAAAAAAGGAAATATCATGCACCTTGCTGTCATACCTACGTCTTCTTTATGCCTAAGATCCTGGGAACGGCAGCACAGTATGGCCTTACACACGGTATATCCATCTTAGGTAGTTTATTCACACTCCTTTGCATGGTTGCCTAGAGCTGCCTTGCTCTCGACTCAGCCGTACCTGACTTATCACATTTGAAGCGCATTTTCACTCTTTTAGCTACTGATCTCACTGCTGGTTGTGAATTTGCCCCTCATTGCCCTTATCGCTGCTCTTCTTGTTAACATGTTATAAGATTGAGCCCTTACCCTCACTCTCACCCTTCTTCTACACCTAGAACAGAAACCAGTTCATTCCACGCTGAGATACAGAGATGACAGACGAAATGGATACCTCGACTCTGGCAACTGAAGACCACCAGGCGGAAATGATGGATATGCGGCCAGATGTATCGTAAGGCACCATTATATCTTCTGATGCGTTGACACGATGCTAACGACAGGCTGAATTAAGTCCATATGCCGGCAAAAAGATCATTCTCAAATTCGAGGGCGGACCGAAGTTTGAGGTTCCTACCATCTTGGTCAAAAAGTACCCCTTGTTGTATTCTTATTTAAAAGGTGTCGCTTTCGTTGTCGACGACTGGTCCCCCGAGATGGTCCACGTCCTCGTCCACTACCTCTTTACCGGCGAATACCAGCACCTCAGGCTGCACGGATGCTCTCCCGCCGATAAGAACGAAGCCGAGTTCGGAACAAGTCTCGCCGTGTACACGATAACCAAAATCCTCGAGATGCCGTTTCTGGAAGAGCTTGCCAAGAACGAGATAAAGCGTCTCGGACGGGGCCTGTCGGTCCTGCAGCTCCTCGAAGTGGCGGCCAAGAACGTCAGCGACTTCGTGTCGGACGATACGTGGATCCGCGACTATATCAAGTCGCTGGTGGAACCGCTCGTTGAAAATCCCCTGCGGGACGATCACCCGGACCCCAAGACTGTGACGATCGCCGGCGTCCTTCTCAAGGCCATGATCGAGCTGTGGCACGAGAAGAAGGACGCGGTACAGCTGGACCCTATCGAGTACTTGCAACGCACGGCCGGTACGCCTTCGCAGACGCAGGAGGAGCAGATCGAAATGAATAATGACGGTGGTGGTGATGGCAGCTCGGCTTTCACTATCATTCAGTCTGGTATCGATGCGCCTAGTTCCTCCGGTACGTCATGTTTGAATGCTTGGAAGTCCGAAATGCTAAAGTTTAATAGACTTGATGGCTACTTAGACGTTGCTGAGGGATCGAACCAGGGGCAGGAGTAGGGAGTAGGGTTTGATGACGGAACGGATAATGCCCCTATTTCAGGGCGGCTAGGGGTGCAAGGGTTCAAATTGCTTAGTAGGTATGGTATGCTTGTGCTATAGTACTTATGAATAATGAAGTTTTATTCGAATGAAATTTTTACCTTTTGACTGCTTGTTTCTTTCTGCGTACATATGTAGGTAGTTAGAGGTAGAAAGAAAATCCTATCTCGTTGGATACCTTGGGTACCTTAGGTACCTACCTACCCACGCAATGATGGGCCGTGCCTGTCACCTGCACTGTGAAGTGCAAACGAACCTACCCCTCTTGACCTACCTTAGGTACCTAATCCAAACTCTCCCTCTCTCACACTTTCTCCTGCTTACACCGTTTCACATCGAGAAGCAAGAAGCAAAGATGGCAAATGGAAAGATGGAAGCAGTGGATACGCGGCCAGATAACTCGTAAGTCACCCATTTCTTGTCTTAATGTGGTAGTACGATGCTGACTGCGATCTCAAGCCCGTATAACGGTTCTTGCGTTATCTTCAACACCGAAGATGGAACTGGGGCGTTCCATGTCCATAAAGCCCTTCTGGACACACATGCCAAGCTCTCTTCTTACTTTGAGAGATCTTTATATTTCAAATTGAATGCCTCCATCGAGTGCACGCACGTTCTTGCTCACTACCTCTTCACCGGCACGTACCAGTGCCTGAAGCCGAAGGGAGTCACCCCAAATGAGAAGACTGCTGCTGAATTCGCAACGTGCCTGCGGGTGTATATGTTGGCCCAAGAGCACGAGCTGCCCGGCCTGGGAGAGCTTGCCAAGGGCGAGATGGAACGCCTCGGGCGCGACTTACCGGCGACGCAGCTGCTCGATCTGGCGTCGGACGCGCGTCTGACTCCCGCGGCTGGCGATACCTGGTTTCACGGCTATATCAAGTCGCTGCTCGAACCGCTCATGGATATGGACGGTTTGCCCGAGCACGCCGGCGAGACTTTTTCCTTTGCCAGCGTCGTTCTCAGAACCGCGGTCGAGCTGTGGCGCGAGAAGAAGGGTGCAGTTTCAACGGATCGTTGTCCTCCGGGTGTTGGCCAAGGCCAAGAATCTCCTGTCGTTATACCTCCCGAGACAGCGGCAGCCTGTGAACCCGAGATAGCGGCAGCTTTTGAACCCGAGACAGCGGCAGCCTGTGGACCCGAGATAGCGGCAGCCTGTGAAATCGAGACAGCGGCAGCCTGTGAACCCGAGATAGCGGCAGCCTGTGAAATCGAGACAGCGGCAGCCTGTGAACCCGAAACAGAAGTCGGAGGTGGGTTTACAGCCCCGAAGAAGATGAATAAAGGGAAAAAGCCAAAGAAATCTGAACAGAAGAAGAAGACGAAGAAGACGAAGGAAAAGGAACTGAGGAATTTTGAGGAGAAAACTGTATTAGAGGAACTGAAGACAATGAAGGAAGCCGAATGGCTAGCGGCTCGTCAACCTGCCTCCACCCCGGTTAGACGACTCCCAGAAGCGAGGGGGGTGCAAAGCGGAAAGAGCAGCAACAATGCCATAGGCTCGATCCTTTCCTCAGGTAATCAGCCAAAGCAAGCCGGAAAGACTGTTCTTGAAACTGGTATTTTCAGTGGCTGGCCTGATCGTTCAGCATTCACATTTGGTGATAACAACTCAACTTCCACATTCAGCCAATCGAGCTTTAACACGCCTAGTTCCTCTGGTATGTCAGACTGATTATGTCTGAATGCTTTAGGGGCTCGAGCTGCTTACACTTGACTTTAAGGTCGCTCAGGTAATGCTAAGCATTCGAGCCCTGCAAGCGGTGTCCATCGTGGCATGGGCAAGGTCCCTACAACGTTAGGGGCAACGCTATGCTATGCAAACTATGCAACAAGCGACAGTCCCTTTTCTGCTTCTATCCTTTCGTTTGAGCACATCTGCGCACACCCGAAACTCGAAGGATTTCCCCCCGAGGAGCTGCAATGGAAGGACTATCTTTCGCTCTCAGTGAAGGCCCAGGACGTCGTTAACAGACGGTTTATCCAAACAACGTTGGATGACCAGTCATGGTCTAAAGCACGTCGATCTCGCTAGACTAGCAAGGAGGAACTGGTTTTGTCACGAGCGCAGGCACGTACAAGGAGGATTATATCTTAGGTACCTACAGTACTCGAGTAATCTGACCGTCATCCATTCTTTTATTTCTACTGCATCTTTTTCCATGCCTCTAGCGCCTCGTGCTTGTGCAATTCCACGTTTAAACAGATAATGAAGTTCCATCTCGGCGCTAGCAATTTCCTCAGTTCGTCTGCGTGCAAGTCCATCTGTCCACAGAGTATCTGACCTGTGTCTCGGCCCGAATCAATGACTTGCTGGCAGCGAGACCGTCTAGTTAAAACGTATGCTTTGAACGCAGCACCGATCTCAGTAGGAGATGAGATATTAGCGAAGAGTGTTCCGAGGACCATCGCATCCTCGATCGCCAATGCTGCACTGGAACCTTGCCTCGGTGTTGTTGCGTGAGCAGCATCGCCCACGACGCACACCCGCTCTCCGACGAAAGTCGGGGTTGACTTGTGTTCCCATTGAGAGTATCCGCATGGGTCAGGCTGGTCGTAGATGAGCTATTAGCAATCAGTGCTTTACCTTCATGAAAATAGGCTTCATAGAGAAAAAGGGGTACAAAAATGAGGTGGAGGCAAGTACACACATCATTCATACCATCGGCAATTGGGCCACGGAGCCAATTTTTCAATGATATTTTCAAGGTCTCCCGTATAAGCGGGCGCTCACGATTTCTACTTTTTGAAGCGTCCTTTTCGACGCCTGATATAACGAACGCCCTGGACCATAGTCTTATCTTCCAGGATATCGTGCCTAACGAACGCATCGTTCCCGACCCAGCCATATTGTCGGTCGACGTCGAAGTATTTCTCTCCTAGAGTTGCTTTGGCCTTTTCGAGCGGGACAACATTCCGGCAGTCCCAGAATCCTGCTGGCGACGGGGAGTTCTGTTTATCAATTCCGAGTCCCTGAAGAACATGGTCCCTGACAGTGCTGAATATACCATCTGCGCCAATCACCGCATCAAAATGATAAGTTGAACCATCCTGAAATGCTACCTCGACTCCAGGTTCGCTAGTGTTGATGACGGTGAGCTTCTTATTAGAGATTGGAGTGAAGGGACTCCTTCGGCAATGGGGCAATAAGTTCTCGAAGCAGAGAAGCCCGATGCACTACCATAACAGGCTCCTCCGCTGCGAGGTCGACGACGATAGTCCCGGTTTTCGGGCCCCGAACCCTTATAAAGTAATTGATGAGCCAACTTCAGATTAATTAAGTAAAATACTCACAAGAATGATTCGAGAAGAGTTCATCGGAACAGCTCCTGCTTTTTCCAACAGCTTCGCTCCAGGGGGCAGAACCTGAGCTAAGGCGGACTGGGACTTCTTAGCCAGCCCTACCGCCGCGTCTCGTCCCGAGAATTCGGGTGCCGATTCAAAGACGTGGACATCCACGTGAGAGAGGCGGACCAGGGCGTTTGCCAATGTGGCTCCGGCCGGCCCTCCCCCGACGATGGCCACGCGGAGTTGACTTTGCTCCATTAGCCAATGGTTCTGGAGTCGACAATACTTCTTCGAGGGCTTGTATCAACATGTCCGTTCAAATATATGGCTCATCGAGCCTGATGTAACTATTGGTACGAAGACTCCCTTGCTTTGTGATTCCTGAGGTTCGAGATAGTCCCACCAACATGGATCGCTCCCACAGCCGTCCCTATCTTGACTGCTTACACTGAGTTTGGAGCGTGCATTTCCCCATTACCAAGTATAATCTTGTTGGTTCTCCTATTCTTCCAGAATGAGTAATGTGGTGGGCTCGAGTGGTTGTCGCGGGTGGCTTGGGGAAGCTCCATTGGCCGAACCGATTCATCGATAGTTTCTATGTACGAGGAACTTGAAACTCAGTATCTGGGTTGGCTCTTGGTAGTGTTGATAGTAGACCTTCTAGACCAGCCGCGGAAGAGGATCTGGAGGGTAGGGAGACAGGCGGCTAGGATGCCAATTCCATCCCCCAGTAGAGGTATTCGGTCACGACAACTGCCATGGTATCAGTACCCCTTCAAGACATAACAAAGATTTGAGTAGCGGTAACTCACAATTGCAGCCTTCTTCGGTCTGGTCGAAACCCATGCGTACGATTCTCGACGTCATTATGAGGCGTAGTAGGGAGGCGATGATTGTCCTGACGATATGTTAATGTCGACGTTTTCTACACTAACATCGATTTCAAGTACTTACCACAAGCCTAGAAGAAACGCTGCCGTGACCGCGAGTTTTCTTTTGGCTGATAGACGCAGGCGCCAAACCTAGCTACACGTGAGTACGAATCTTGAGGTTAATTGGTGCCAAATGATCACTTACTAATGGTAATGGAATAGGGGCACAAATAATAGCGACACCGGAAACAAAATCGGCATTACACAAACCCAGAACAATTTCCATCGGCTCGACGCAGTGCTTCAAGACATATTTGGTCGGTCCCCAGATCGCCCAGAAGTCGAGTTCACACTCGAACATGGTTGCGATACAGAAAGCGACCGACATCCAAGCCACCGAAACGATCAACCCTACCAGTGTGAAATTACGACGGACCATTTGACTAAAACCTACCATACCGACAAAATACAATATATCTAATAAGTTAACTATGGTTTTAACATGGTATATCTGTTATAGTTATAAGGGGCCTAACGTTTTTAATTTTTATAATTATTATTTTATAATATTTTAATATATTTATTATGATTTTAATATTATTTAAAATTAAATTTAAAATTATAATTTATATAAATAAATAATAATTTAATAATAATATATTATATAAAAATTTTTTAATATA